>MU785033.1:145641-284531 GCA_026770625.1 Nicotiana glauca | reverse complement strand
AAGTGTATGCCAAATGGGAAAATTTTCGTAATAGGCCAATATTCCAAATGGATTCGCACAAGGATCCACTTTAAACGAGCATATATAATTATGTATAAGGTTTTATGTGGTGAATAGTATATCAAATGAAATCTCTTTGAGTCTAGTTTCCAACGCTTCAAACCGTTCGTCATTTGGACATTCCTACACAAAGTTATGATCTAATTACCAAAGGCTGGAAAATGATATCCTGTGTCAATTCTGCGACCGCAGAATGAGAGCGACCGCAGAATGTGTCGCATTTCTCACTCTGTGGTCGCATTTTGGCCGCAGAATGGGCCAGTGCAGCCCAGCTTTGGGCGTCGATTCTGCGAAGCATTCTGCGGACCGCATATCGATTCTGCGGTCCATTCTGCTATAGCAGAACCGTCATCATGGGGTTATTTTTTTAATTTCTAAACCCGACCCCCTATCGATATATTAGGTGCTATAGCTCATTTTGAGCATTTTTCTGAACATTTCTAGAGGGAGAGAGAGGGGTTTTAGAGAGGGAAAGTTTTTCCCATCAAATTTCTCCATAAAATCTTGCTAATTCCTTGAAGATAATCAAGTGAAGGCCCTAGATCTTCATCCCAAGAGGTAAGATTTCATCACCCTAGCTCTTATTTCTATTCTTAGCTATAAGGAGTAATTAGGGAGGTGATTAATGAGTATAAGAATGGATTCCTTACATGCATATCAACCTTAGGTTTATGGGGAGATTATTGAACATAATTAAGAGAATATTTGGTTGGGGAAATGGAGGAAAAGCTTGAAAAGGGGATTTGAAATGGAAATGCTCATCTAGAGTTTGATAGAATGCTCAAATGAGCTGAAACCATGAATATATTTCTTATTTTTGCTCAATTTTGCTATGTCTCAAAATATATTGAAGTTGCTAGAATTTTCAGAACGTTGTAGTAACTTAAGGAAAAGCTCTTCGAAGTATGTATGGCTAACTTTGTTCTTTATGAAATCGCCTTGTTTGGTGTATGAATATTTGGTATGTGATAGCTACGTGGATTGTTTGTGAAATTCTTTTGATTGGTTTGATTAAGTGTTTTGTGGTAAGAGTTGATAAACGAATGATAGAAGGAAATCGTAAATGATGCAATTGGAACAACTGTGGTAATAACATATTTGGCTTTTTGTGGGTAATTATTGCAATGACTTGAATTGCTTATGAATTGTTGAATATAACGGAATTGGTGCTGTTGGCTATGGAAACACTTGTAACATTGTTGTGGCTGTGTCTTGAGAAGTATTATTGTTGCTCTTCTTGTTTGTGAATTGATTATTGTGGTTGTGTTGTTTGTGAATTGTAACTGTACGGTGGAATCGGGTTGCGCACCGCAACACGAAGTAATAAGGTGTGGGTTGTGGTGATAAGGGTGGCCGAGGTAATAAGGGTGGAAAGTGATCGAAATCACTATTGAAATGAGAATATGAGAAAAATTGTGAAATCATTGATGTGGAATTGTGAAAGGAGACACTAGGAGAGTTTGTAACCTGTGGGGCACTGAATGTCCCTTTGTTTGGCTTGATTGTACCTTCTATGTGTGTTTGGTTGTTGCTTCTATTGTTGTTTTCTACTTGTGTATGGTTTGAGGTTACTTGAAACAAAGTTAGATGTTGAAAACTTGTTTGGCTTGATTGTTCCTTTGCTTGTGCATTTGATTGTTGTTACTATTACTGTTATCTACTTGTGTATGGCTTGAGTTTACTTGGGACAAAGTATTTTTCATACATACCAGTACAATTCAAATGTACTGACGTCCCTTTTGCCGGGAGCGCTACATTCATGTTATGATTGTAGGTGGACCCATAGCAGGTACTCCAGTCCACCGACCATAGCTCCTCATCACTTCCCGTCAGCTGATTCTTTGAGCTCCTTTCCTTTTGGGGCCCTATGTGGCTCACGCCATTTTCTATTTTGGGATCTTGTTTAGATGTTGTATAAAGGTATAGCCGGAGCCTTGTTTCCAGCATTTCCATAATATTCTTCAATTGTATTTAGAGGCTCCGTAGACAGGTTGTGGGTAATGTCGGGCATGGTAATTTAAAAGATAAATATTGATGTGTGGCAACGATGTATAAAAAAATTGGAATACCTTTATTATGGTTAATGAAGTTGCTAATGGAAATTGTTATTGTTATGTTTATAAAATTTGGTTAATGGAGTCCATATCCTATAAATGGCTATTTCACTTGGTTATTAGGTAATGAGAATGAGGGGTAAAACGTGGGATAGAATAGGCACCCAGGTCCGCTTGACTGGGGATACCCGGTCGGACGCCGGTCATGTTCCTCGAATTTGGGGCGTGACAATGTATATACTAGAGAGATTAATTACATGATGAGTTTTTTTTAACAGCAACTAAAAAGAAATGAGATTTTAGTCCTTAAGAAGTTAAAAAATGAGTCATGTGCATGTTATGTGCATCTTTTTCCAACTGAAAGTACTACCAGGGTGAGGTATTATTTCTTCATAAATAATTTTAGTAAAATTGATCTATATAAAGAAAACCTAAATAAGAAAGAAATGAGAAGTACATGTGCTAAAATCATGCCTATTGTCATGAGCGGCTTTCCATCCATGCCCCAAGACCCCTTGGGCATGCCCCGTGGCATCCTAGCAAGCCTCCCAACGCCTAGCACCACAGACGGCGCCGTGGTCTTGGCCGCGCCAAGTGACAAGCGCGCAGGTGCCTTTGTCGCCCCACCAATATCCCTTGCCAGTGCCCAGCCACAGTCAGATTCCAACAACGCCGCCCGCGCAGACCGTGATGCCAAAGACAATGCTGCTGAAACAGACCTGTTGTTGCGTTTTAGAAAACTAAATCATTTTCATTTTAAATAAAGTAGTTTTATTTCAAGTACTTCCATTATGTTTCTCTAGAGAATTCTAGTCTAGTCTTGTAGCTTTTGATTATTTATTTAAGTATTATTAGGGGTGATCAAGCAGTCAAAACTTTCTAGCAAGCAAGAAATTCTCTGTACTGGTGTCTCTTCCCCTCGACACCGCGTTGATTTTATGTAACAGCTTTTATTGATGCAATCAAGCTTTCTTTAAATCTCAATTCTCATTTTTGTTCTCTCAATTACTCTTGACATTGGTTTTCCCGTATGGCACTGACAATCTAGTCTAGCATACAGCGGGGACCTTAGTTGGCGGACAACAACTGCACTAACATCACTTCCTTAGCCTTACGTCGCCCTTCTAAAGAATCCCAGGAAGGCACCGCCTAAAAGTTGGTATCAGAGCCTAGGCTCGACATCAGATGAGGGAACGTATTAACATTAGCACCATTTCTGACCATGGTAAATCAAGGGGACCGCATTACGGCTCTCGAAGGGACTGTTGAGGTATTGCGGCCTATTGTGGATATGGTGCCTGAACTAAGAACCAGCCTACTGCAAAGGTAGGACGACCTGGACCGCATGGTGCTTCAGGTCGAAGTTGACGTTGAAAACATCAATCGCGACATTGAGGGAGCCAGCAGACACCAGCCACAGAGGCAGCCAAAAGTTTTGAGAAATTTGAGGGCCTCCAATAGGAGCACACCGAGGATTTTGCCCACAGGGCACAAGAGGCAGAAAAGGTAACTGCCATGCAACAAACTATTGAAAAATTGACAGACCAGCTCAATGTTGTCAACGATGCTTTATAGGGCCTACTCTGAGTAGGTGGAAACCAAATCGGAGGTGCTGTGAAATCCTCTTCCGCGACAAAGAAATTGAAAATTCCCGAGCCAAAGCCATACAGTGGAGCTAGGAATGTCAAGGAAGTGGAAAACTTCATCTTTGACGTCAAACATTATTTCGATGATGTTGGGATCTGGAGGAAGGTGAGAAGGTTGCAACTGTTGCCATATATCTTCAGGGTGATGCTAAGATCTGGTGGCGGGTGAAGTACGAAGCGATCAAGGCCGATGTAGATGCTCTCGAGACATGGGCAGAACTGAAGGCAGCTATACGCCTGCAGTTCTTCCCCGAGAATGTTGAATATAATGCAAGGAGAAAACTATGGGAGCTCTGCCAGACAAAAGTAGTACGGGACTACGTGCGAGAATTCTCCGCACTCATGCTAAGCATACGCGACATGGGGGACAAACACTTCACCTTCATGGAAGGGTTGAAAACCTTATGCCCACGTGGAGCTACAGAGGCAAAGGGTTATACCCTTCCCAAGGCAATCCAAGCCGCTGAATGCCTTAGGGACTATCAATTGGAAGCTTGAAAGGACAGGCCTCGGCCACCTACCCCAACAGGGTTCAAAGGGGGCCAGCCTAGCAATGGTGGTCCTAGCAAAATTGGGGAAGATCGAAACTCAAACGAATCTAGAGCTCCTTCCTCAGGCAGCAACAGTGTTGCATCAAACAACAATGACCGGAGGAGAAAGCCTCCTTCAGGATGCCGTCATTGCGGCGGACCACATTGGAACAATAAATGCCCACATGCACAAATGAATGCCCATCAGGCCATTGATGATGGGATGGATGACAAATCAGACGATGCGGACCAGAATGAACTAGTAGGTGCCTTCAATGCAATTGTTGGTTCCATCTCTGAGGTATTAGCGAAGACCAGTGTTGGTATCCTTAAGAAGAAGGACGTCCAGTCACGAAGAAAGGGAAAAAGAAGGTGAATTAAGAGACTCCTCCTAAACAAGAGAGGACCTTAATGTTCGTCGAGATGAAGGTGAACGGCAAGCCCATTCGAGCTATGATAGACACGGGTGCTACCCACAACTACTTAACCTCGACTCAGGTCGAGCGCCTTGGACTGGTTGTAGGGAAAGGTAAAGGAAGTGTCAAGGCTATCAACTCACCTCCCCATCCAGTGGGTGGAATAGCCAAAAAAGGTACCAGTGAAGCTTGGCCCTTACGAAGGAAAATTCAACCTATGAGTGGTGATCATAGATGACTTTGAGTTGATTGTTAGGCTGGAATTCCTAAAGCAAACCAACACCATGCCTGTACCGTTTGCATACATGCTACTGATGATGGGAACCAATTGGTACAAGCCCTGCATTATCCCGTGCCTGCCCATGAAGATGGCCGTTGAAAACATCTCGGCCTTGCAGCTGAAGAATAGGGTCAAAAAGAAATGAGCCTACGTTCTTGGAAACCCTCTGCATTGAAGATATAGAACGCTCCTCGGGTCCCATTACTGCACTCGTGAAGGAGTTACTACAAGAGTTTGAAGATGTCATGCCACCAGACATGCCAAAGCGGCTCCAGCCTATGCGCACTGTGGACCATGAAATTGAGTTGGTGCTGGGCACGAAGCCACCTGCCCGGGCGCCTTACAGAATGTCACAACCCGAACTCATCAAGCTCCGGAGACAATTGATGGAAATGCTAGATACAGGGATCATTGTACCCTCAAAGTCCCCATATGGGTACCCTATTCTATTCTAAAAGAAATATGATGGCAGCCTGCAACTCTATGTGGATTATCGAGCTCTAAACAAAATCACTGTGAAGAACAAGTACCCTATTCCTTTAATGGAAGGCTTGTTTGATAGACTGGGTGGTGCGACGATGTTCACCAAGATAAACCTCAAGACAGGTTACTGGCAAGTTCGGATCGCAGAAGGCGATGAGCACAAGATGACCCGTGTAACAAGATATGAGTCGTACCATTTCCTAGTGATGCCGTCCGACTTGACTAATGCTCCAGCAACATTTTGCACCCTGATGAACCAAATCTTCCGAGAGTACATTGACGAATTTGTGGTGGTCTACTTGGAGGACATTGTGGTATATAGACAAACATTGGAAAAACACCTAGTGCATTTTCGGAAGGTCCTAGCTCATTTGTGGGAGCATGAACTATATGCAAAACTATCCAAATGTTCCTTTGCTTAGAAGAAAATTGACTTCCTCAGACATGTCATTGAGGAAGGACGCATCAAGATGGACCAACATAAGATCCAGGCCATCACAGATTGGCCGCTGCGTAAGGATGTCCACACCTTGAGGGCTTTCCTTGGCATATACAACTTCTGCCGGTGGTTTGTGAAGAACTACTCCCTTATCGCAGTGCCATTAACAGAACTCCTCAAGAAGGTCCCACCTTGGGATTGGGGACCAAGGAGAGCGGAGGCCTTCAACGCATTAAAGGCAGCTATGCATAGTAGTCTTGTCTTGGCCCTCCCTGATTTGGCCAAGCCGTTCGAGGTACAAACGGATGCAAATGACTATGCTCTTGGGAGGGTCTTAATACAAGAAGGGCACCTTTTAGCGTACGCAATTCGGAAGCTGAAGGATGTCGAGGGGCGCTATGCCGCCCATGAGATAGAATTATTGGCTGTTATCCATTGCTTGTGCCTTTGGAGGCACTATCTGCTGGGAACCCCGTTCGTGGTCAAGACAGACAACACAGTTATCAGCCATTTCATGACCCAGCCAAAATTGAATGGTCGACACGCCAGGTTGCAGAAACTCCTAGCTGAATTCCACTTCAACCTGGAGTACCGCAGTGGAATGACCAATCATGTTGCTGATGCACTCAGTCAGAGAGCTGACCTAGCATCGGTGTGCCTACTCGCCACCCTAAGGGGGAGCGAAGTAGCCACCTCCATCAAAGACCAGATACAGGATCTACTCACCAAGGATCCTGCTGCTCAATATTTGGTTGATTTGGTAGGACAGGGCAAGACTATCCAATTTTACATGGAAGATGGTTTTTTGAAAGTCAAAAGGAACCGACTTTATGTTCCAAAGGGAGGAGATCTGTGGAGGACTTCTAGCAAAATGTCATGATACTCTATGGGCTGGTCATCCCGATGAAGAACGCACCATGGAATTACTGCGTCGTGCCTATTATTGGCCTCAAATGGCCGATGATGTCGCTCATTATGTGAAGAATTGTGTAGTATGTCAGAAGGACAAGTCGGACCGCTTGACACAAGCGGGACTCTTGCAACCACTAGATGTCCCAAAGAGACCTTGGGAAAGCGTCTCCCTGGATTTCATCACCGGATTGCCCAAGGTCGGAGATCTCACTACTATCTTGGTTGTGGTGGACCAGTTTTCTAAGCATGCCACCTTTATTGCACCCCTACAATATATATCTGCAGAAGATACAACTCGACTTTTCTTGTCTCGTGTCGTCAAATATTGGGGCCTGCCCAAAGACATTGTTAGTGATCGCAACTCATGCTTCACTAGAAACTTTTGGATTCAACTCTTTAAGTCCCTGGGGTCAAAATTGAGTCATAGCTCAAGTTTTCATCCACAATCTGATAGCTAGAAGGAGTGGTTCAATGGTTTGTTTGAGGAATATCTCCGCCACTTTGTGATGGGACCACAGAAGAATTGGGTGAAGCTTCTGGATGTTGCTCAACTGTGTTTCAATTCACAAAAGAGCTCTAGTACAAACAAAAGCGCTTTTGAAATTGTTACCGAACAACAACTGCTACTCCCACACATTGTGAGTGAACCAAACACGGCTAAGTCTCATCGAGCTGCTAGCTTTTTAAAAGAGTGGAAGCAGAATCTAGAGATAGTGCGGAGCTATCTTGTCAAAGCTCAAAAGCGGATGAAGATCCATGGTGATCAGAATCGTCGCTTTGTTGAATATCATGTAGGAGAAAAAGTGATGGTCAAAATCCCAAAGTGTTACTTATTTGCAGGAGTCCATGACCCTCGCCTATTGCAAAAATATATTGGACCCTTGTCCGTTGAGAGCCGCATTGGGAAAGTTGCATACCTGGTGGATACCCCAGTTTTGTGAAAAATTCATCCTGTCTTCCATGTCAGTCTCCTGAAACCTTTTTGAGAAGACACGGAGGATCCTTCAAGGAGCCAACTTACAATACCCAGTAATCGAGGTCCCGATTAAACTGGAAAAAGGCAAGTTGAAGCTATCCTTGACAACAAAGTGATTCATGCATCAAGGAAAGATCACCAAGATTTCTTGGTGAAATGGCAGGGTTGTGATGCAGAAGAGAATACTTGGGAGAGGGGAACAAACCTCAAAACATACAAGAGCCCCATTGAAGATTATTTTGCAAGTAAGGCGTCGAGGACGTCGTCAACTCAGGTGGGAGCGAATATCATGAGCGGCTTTCCATCCATGCCCCATAACCCCTTGGGCGTGCCCCGTGGCGTCCTAGCAAGCCTCTCAATGCCTAGGGCCACAGACGACCCCATGGTCTTGGCTGCTCCAAATGATAAGCGCGCAGGTGCCTTTGTCTCCCCACAGATATCCCTCGTTGGCGCCCAGCCGTAGGCAGATTCCATCAACGCCACGCGCGCAGACAACGCCACACGCGCAAACCGTGATGCCAAAGACAATGCTGCTAAAAATGGACATATTGCTGCATTTGAAAAAACTAAGTCATTTTCATTGTAAATAGAGTAGTTTTATTTCATGTACTTTCATTATGTTTCTCTAGCGAATTATAGTCTAGTCTTGTATCTTTGGATTATTGTTTTAAGTATTATTAGGGGGGATCAAGCGGTCAAAACTTTCTAGCAAGCAAGCAATTCTCTGTACTGGTGTCTCTCCCCCTCGACACAGCGTTGCTTTTATGTAATAGCTTTCATTAATTCAATCAAGCTTTCTTTAAATCTTAATTCTTATTTCTGTTCTCTCAATTTCTCTTGATATTATCTTTCTCGTACGGCACTGACAATCTAGTCTAGCGTACGGCGGGGACCTCAGTTGGCGGACAACAACTTGACTGACATCAGTCGCTTAGCCTTACCTCGCCCTTCCAAAGAATCTCAGAAAGGTACCGCATAACACTAAACATGCCGAGATTAGAGTCCTTCATCGGCTGAAGAAGCTGTAACTCAGATAAGTGAGTCTTGCAAATAAATCTCGAACTACACTGACAATGAGCACAGCGATGACCGAGGCATTATAGGTGTATCTAGCTGACTGCACAAGTAATGGTCCAAAGAATAGTATTGAGTCTAACCCCAACACTTGCTGAAAATTTGAGACAATATGTTAAGCAGTAAAATGGTCGAGGGAGACAATTTCGTCCTTTTCCTCTTGCCTTAATTTTTCATCATGCCTGCCAACATTTGCAGCTCTGCTTTATCTCCAAATTTTCTCAACATCTTAAGGGATGCTTTTTCATCCTCCATACGCCCTCTCAATGAGAATCCTTGGGGTCTCACTAAGAAAGAAATAGAGTACAAAAGGTGACAGAGCAGAATACCCGCTACTGGCAAAGGTAATAGCCCAAAACATCGATCTCACTCAATATAAGGGATTCACCTGCAAGATTGTAACTTGATTAAGTGTGACACGCAACATGAAGCACAAAACATTTAAAACTATATATTCTGATATTTCTTATTTTACAACATTCCAAATGCTAATAATAGTTAGTAGGATAAGACTAACCTTGAACACTCATATTTCCAGTACAAGCAAAAGGAGAAAGATTAATCCTACATTAACACATCCTCCACGACCAGGGCATCAATATATTTTAAAATAAATAATCTTATTGTGAATATTATACTAAGATAATTTATGTACACACTGGAGAGAGTAACATTACTTAATTAACTTTTTTCACAACAATAAAAGAAAATGAGATTTCAGTCCTTAAAGAAGTTGAAAAATGAGTCATGTGCATGTTGTGTGCATATTTTTCTATCTGATAGCACTACTATGGCGAGATATTATCACTACTAAAAAAATTAGGGTTTAGCGACGTACAAAATCTGTAGCTAAAAAGAAAAATCCATCGCTAATCTCATTTAGCGACGGATTAGCGACGGATTATCAAAAGATTCTACTAGCAACGAGCATTTTAGCGACAGATTAGCGATGACGTTCATAGATAATTCCAGTTTTTTTTGTAGTGTATCTTTGCTTAAATAATTTTAGAAAAATTGATCTGCATAAAGAAAACCCAAAATAACAAATAAATGAAAAAGTATGTGTCATAAAATCATGCCTAAACATGCCGAGACTAGAGTCCTCCGTCGATCGAAGAAGCTATAACTCGGATAAGTGAGTCCTGAAAATCAAGCTCGAACAACTCTGGCAATGAGCAGAGCGATAACAGAGGCATTATTGGTGTATCTAGCTGACCGCAAAAGTAGTGGTCCAAAGAATAAAATTGAGTCTAAGCCAAACGCCTGCGAGAAAATTTGAGCCACTACCTTAAGCAGTAAAATGGGCGAGTGTAAGAGCTTCTTCCTTTTCCTCTTGCCTTCATTTTCCATCATACACATTAACTTCTACAGCTCTTCTTGTGCTCCACATTTCCTCAACACCTTAAGAGATGCTTTTTCCTCTTCCATAAGCCCTTTGTTAATGAGAAACCTTAGGGTTTCACTAAGAACGCAAGACTGTACAAGAAGTGGAAAAGCCAAAAACCCACTACTGGCAAAGGACTATCATAACGTAAATTGTGAGATGCAGCCATGTTTACTGCTTTCACGATAATACTTTGTCATATCACCATGGAGTTATAAACGAGGGAAATCTACTTTGGTGCCTTCCTAACATTAGTCTCACTCGATATAATGGGAATCACCTACAAGATTATAACTTGTTTAAGTGTAAAATGCAACATGAAACATAAAACATTTAAAACTATATATTCTGATATTTCTTATTTCAAAATATTGCAAATGCTAATAATTATTAGTTGGATAAGACTAACCTTTAAGACTCATATTTTCAGTGACTAATTGTGTACAAGCCAAAAGAGAAAAGATTAATCCTACATTAACTCATCCTCGACGAGCAGGACATCTTTATATTTTAAAATAAATAATCTTTTTATGAATATTATAGTAAGAGAATTTATGTGCATGTTAGAGAGATTAATATTACTTGATTAATGTTTTTCACAACAATAAAAGAAAATGAGATTCCAGTCGTTAAAGAAGTTGAAAAATGAGTCATGTGCATTTTTTTCCATCTGAAAGCACTACTAAGGCGAGGTATTATCTTTGCGTAAATAATTTTAGAAAAACTGATCTACATAAAGAAAACCTAAATAAAAAATAAATGAAGAAGTACGTGTCATAAAATCATGCCTAAACATGCCGAGACTACAGTCCTCCATCGATCGAAGAAGCTGTAACTCAGATAAGTGAGTCCTGCAAATCAAACTCGAACAACTCTGGAAATGAGCAGAGCAATAACAGAGGTATTATAGGTGTATCTAGCTGACTGTAGAAGTAATGGTCCAAAGAATAGAATTGAGTCTAATCCCAACACTTGCGAGAAACTTTGAGCCACTACCTTAAGCTGTAAAATGGGTGAGTGTGAGAGCTTCTTCCTTTTCCTCTTGCCTTAATTTTCCATCATACACGTTAACTTCTATAACTCTTCTTATTTTCCACATTTCCTCAACATCTTAAGGGACGCTTTTGCTTCCTCCATACGCCTTTTCTTAATGAGAAACCTCAGGGTCTCACAAAGAAAGCAAGATAGTACAAGAAGTGGCAAAGATAAAAACCCACTGCTGGCAAAGGACCATCTCCCACCATAACAAAAATTGTGAGATGCATCCACATTTACTGGCTTCACGCTAATACTTTCCCATAGCATCATGGAGTAATAAACGAGGGAAATCCACGTTGGTCACTTTCCAAGATTGATCTCACTCAATATAATGGGAATCACCTGCAACATTATAACTTGTTTAAGTGTGACACGCAAGATAAAGCACAAAACATTTAAAACTATATATTCTGATATTTTTTATTCACAATGTTGCAAATGCTAATAATGGTTAGTTGGATAAGACTAACCTTAAACACTCATATTTCCAGTGACTAATTGTGTACAAGCCAAAAGAGAAAATATTAATCCTACATTAACTCATCCTCCACGACCAGGGCATCGATATATTTTAAAGTAAATAATCTTGTTACGAATATTATACTAATAGAATTTATATGCATGCAAGAGAGATTAATATTACTTGATTAATTTCTCTCACAACAATAAAAAAAATGAGATTTTAGTCCTTAACGAAGTTAAAAATGAGTCATGTGCATGTTATGTGCATCATTTTCCATCTGAAAACACTACTAGGGTGAGGTATTATTTTTCCGTAAAAAGTTTTAGAGAAATTGATCTACATAAAGAAAACCTAAACAAGAAAGAAACGAAGTTGTACCTGTGCTAAAATCATTCCTAAACATGCCAAGACTATAATCCTCTATCGGCGTTGTAACTCGGATAAGTGAGGCTTGGTAATCAAGCTCGAACAACTCTGGCAATGAGCAGAGCGATAACGGAGGCATTATAGGTGTATGTAGCAGAACTCAGAAGTAATTATCCAAAGAATAGTATTGAGTCTAAGCCCAACGCTTGCGAGAAAATTTGAGCCACCACCTTAAGCAGTAAAATGGGCAAGTGTGAGAGCTTCTTCATTTTCCTCTAGCCTTCTTTTTCCATCATACACATTAACTTCTATAGCTCTTCTTGTGCTCCACATTTCCTCAATTTCTTAAGAGACGCTTTTGACTCCTCCATACGCCCTTTTTTAATGACAAATCTCAGGGTCTCACTAATAAAGCAAGACTGTACAAGAAGTGGCAAAGCCAAAAACCTACTACTGCCGAAGGACCATATCCCATCATAACGGAAATTGTGACATGCAACCACGTTTACTGCTTTCGCGCTAATACTTTTCCATATCACCATGGATTTATAAATGAGGGAAATCCACTTTGGTGCCTTTCCAACATTGATCTCACTCAATATAATGGGAATCACCTGCAAGATTGTAACTTGTTTAAGTGTGACACGCAACATGAAGCACAAAATATTTAAAACAATATATTCTTATATTTCTTATTTCATAATATTGCAATTTCTTATAATGGTTAGTTGGATAATACGAACCTTGAACACTCATATTTCTAGCGACTAACTTGGTACAAGCCAAAGGAGAAAAGATTAATCATACATTAACTCATCCTCCACGACTAGGGTATCGATACATTTTAAAATAAATAATCTTGATACAAATATTATACTTGGAGAATTAACGTGTATATTAGAGGGATTAATATTACTTGATTAATTTCTTTCACAACAATAAAAGAAAATGAGATTTTAGTCCTTAAGGAGGTTAAAAAATGAGTTATCTGCATTTTATGTGCATCTTTTTCCATCTGAAAGCACTACTAGGGTGAGGTATTATTTTTAAATAAATAATCTTAGAAAAATTGATCTACATAAGAAAACCTAAAGAAGAAAGAAATGAAGATGTACCTGTGCTAAAATCGTGCCTAAACATGCTGAGACTAGAGTCCTCTATCACTGATCTCACTCAATATAATGAGAATCACCTACAAGATTCTAACTTGTTTAAGTGTGACACACAACATGAAGCACAAAACATTTAAAGTATATATTCTGATATGTCTTATTTCACAACATTGTAAATGCTAATAATGGTTAGTTGGATAAGACTAACCTTGAACACTCATATTTCCAGTGACTAATTGTGTACAAGCCAAAAGAGAAAAGAAAATCTTACATGAACTCATCCTCTGCGACCAGGGTATCGATATATTTTAAAGCAAATAATCTTGTTATGAATATTATACTAAAAGAATTTATATGTGTACTAGAGAGATTATTATTACTTGATTAATTTCTTTCGCAACAATAAAAGAAAATGAGATTTTAGTCCTTAAATAAGTTAAAAAATGAGTCATGTGCATGTTATGTGCATCATTTTTCATCTGAAAGCACTACTAGGGTGAGATATTATTTTTCCATAAATAATCTTAGAAAAATTGATCTACATAAAGAAAACCTAAACAAGAAAGAAATGAAGATGTACATGTGATAAAATCGAGCCTAAACATGCTAAGACTAGCGTCCTCCGTCGGGCGAAGAAGGTGTAACTCAGAGACGTGAGTCTACAAATAAACCTCGAAGATCTCTAGCAATGAGCGGGGCAATAAATGAGGCATTATAGATGTATCTAGTCAACTGCAGAAGTAATGGTCCAAAGAATAGTATTGAGTCTAAGCCCAACGATTGATGGAAAATTTGAACCACTATGTTAAACAGTAAAATGGAGGAGTGTGAGAGTTTCTTTCTTTTCCTATTGCCTTTATTTTCTAGCATACCTGCTAATATCTACAGCTCTGCTTCTGCTCCGCATTTTTGCAACACCTTAAGGGATGCTTTTGCCTCCTCCATACGGCATTTCTTAATGAGAAACATTAGGGTCACACTAAGCAAGCAGGACTGTACAAGAAATTGCAAAGCCAAAAAGCTTCTACTGGCAAAGGACCATCTCCAACCATAAGGGAAATTGTAAGATGCAGGCACGTTTAGTGCTTTCACGCTATAACTTGCCCATAGCACCATGGAGTTATAAATGAGGGAAAACTACTTTTGTGCCTTTCCAACATTGATCTCACTCAATATAATGAGAATCACCTACAAGATTGTAGCTTGTTTAAGTGTGACATGCAACATGAAGCACTAAACTAGGATAAGTGAGTCCAGCAACTCAAGCTCGAACAACTCCAGCAATGAGCGGAGCGACAAATGAGGCATTAAAGGTTTTTCTTGCTAACTACAGAAATAATGGTCAAAAGAACAGTATTGAGTCTAAGCCAAAAACTTGTTGGAAAGTTTGTGTCCTTATGTTAAGTAGTAAAATGGGCGAGTATGACAGTTTCTTGCTTTTCCTCTTGCCTTCATTTTCCATCATGCCTGCCAACATCTACAGCTCTGCTTGTGCTCCACATTTGCTCAACATCTTAAGGGACTCTTTTGTCTCCTCCATATGCCCTTTCTTTATGAGAAACCTCGGGGTCTCAATAGGCAAGAAAGATAGTACAAGTAGTGGCAAAGCCAAAAGCCCACTACTTGCAAAGGACCATCTCCAACCATAACGAAAGTTGTGAGATGCTTCCATATTTACAGTTTTCGTGCTAGTACTTCCCTATAGCACCAAAGAGTTATAAGCAAGAAAAATCTACTTTGGTACCTTTCCAACATTGATCTCGCTCAATATAGTGGGTATCACCTGCAAATGCAAATAATTATATTTCTAACGACTTATATTTCTAGCGACTTATATCACCATATATTTCCTATTTCACAACATTGCAAATACTGATAATGGTTTGTTGGAAAATACTAGCCTTGAACACTCATATTTCATGGAATAAATGTGGCACAAGCTAACAGAGAAAAAATTAAACCTACATTAACTCATCCTCCACGACCAGGGAATGGATATATTACAAAGTAAATAAATAATATTACGAATATTATATTACAAAAATTTATGTGCGTACTAGAGAGATTAATGTTACATGATGAGGTTTCTAACAACAATAAAATTACGAGATGTTAGTCCTTAAAGAAGTTAAAAAAATGAGTAATGTGCATGTTCTGTGCATCTTTATTCATATGAAAGCACTATTAGCTTGAGTTATTATTTTTGGGTACATTATTTTAGTGAAATGAATTTATATAAAGAAAACCTAAAAAAGAATGTAGAAGTACATGTGCTAAAATCATGCCTAAACATGCCGATACTAGAGTCATTCGTCGGCCGATGAAGCTGTAACCCGGATAAGTGAGTCCAGCAACTCATGCTCGAACAACATCGACAATGAGCGCAGTGACGAATGAGGCATTATAGGTGTATCTAGCAAACTGCAGAAGTAATGGTCCAAACAACAGTATTGACACTAAGCCTAACATTTGTTGGAAAATTTGTGTCGTTATTTTAAGTAGTAAAATGGGCGAGTATGACAGTTTGTTGCTTTTTCGCTTGCCTTCATTTACCATCATGCCTGCCAACATCTACAGCTCTGCTTGTGCTCCACATTTTCTCAACAACTTAAGGGACTATTTTGACTCCTCCATACGACCTTTCTTAATGAGAAACCTCGGGGTCTGAATAGGTAAGAAAGACAGTACAAGTAGTGGCAAAGCCAAAAGCCCACTACTTGCAAAGGACCATCTCCAACCATAACGGAAGTTGTGAGATGCTTCCATATTTACTATTTTTGTGCTAGTACTTTCCCATAGTACCAAAGAGTTATAAGCAAGAAAAAATCACTTTGGTTCCTTTCCAACATTGATCTCACTCAATATAGTGGGTATCACATGCAAATGCAAATAATTATATTTCTAACGACTTATATTTCTAGCGACTTATATCACCTTATATTTCCTATTTCACAATATTGCAAATGCTGATAACGGTTAGTTGGATAATACTAGTCTTGAACACTCATATTTCATGGAACAAATTTGGCACAAGCTAACAGAGAAAAAATTAAACCTACATTAACTCATCCTCCATGACCAGGGAATGGATATATTACAAAGTAAATAAATATTATTACGAATATTATATTACAAAACTTTTTGTGCGTACTAGAGAGATTAATGTTACTTGATGAGGTTTTTAACAACAATAAAATTATGAGATGTAATTCCTTAAAGAAGTTAAAAAATGAGTCATGTGCATGTTCTGTGCATCTTTATTCATATGAAAGCAATATTAGCTTGAGTTATTATTTTTTAGTACATTATTTTAGTGAAATGAATTTATATAAAGAAAACCTAAAAAGGAAAGAAATAAAGAAGTAAATGTGCTAAAATCATGCCTAAGCATGCCGATACTAGAGTCATTCATCGGCCGATGAAGTTGTAACTCGGATAAGTGAGTCCAGCAACTCAAGCTCGAACAACTTCGGCAATGAGCGCAGTGACGAATGAGGCATTATAGGTGTATCTAGCTACTACAGAAGTAATGGTCCAAACACCAGTGTTGACTCCAAGCCTAACATTTGTTGGAAAATTTGTGTCGTTATTTTAAGTAGTAAAATGGGCGAGTATGACAGTTTCTTGCTTTTTCGCTTGCCTTCATTTTCCATCATGCCTGCCAACATGTACAGCTCTTCTTGTGCTCCACATTTGCACAAACATCTTAAGGGACTCTTTTGTCTCCTCCATATTCCCTTTCTTAATGAGAAACCTTGGGGTCTCAATAGGCAAGAAAGACAGCACAAGTAGTGGCAAAGCCAAAAGCCCACTACTTGCAAAGGACCATCTCCAACCATAGCGGAAGTTGTGCGATGCTTCCATATTTACTGTTTTCGTGCTAGTACTTCCCCATAGCACCAAAGAGTTATAAGCAAGAAAAATCTACTTTGGTACCTTTCCAACATTGATCTCACTCAATAAAGTGGGTATCACCTGCAAATGCAAATAATTATATTTCTAACGACTTATATTTCTAGCGACTTACATCACCATATATTTCCTGTTTCACAATATTGCAAATGCTGATAATGGTTTGTTGGATAATAATAGCCTTGAACACTCATATTTTATGGAATAAATTTGGACAAGCTAACAGAGAAAAAATTAAACCTACATTAACTCATCCTCCACGACCAGGGAATGGATATATTACAAAGTAAATAAATAATATTACGAATATTATATTACTAAAATTTATGTGCGTACTAAAGAGATTAATGTTACTTGATGTGGTTTTTCACAAAAATAAAATTACGAGATGTTAGTCCTTAAAGAAGTTGAAAAATGAGTAACGTGCATGTTCTGTGCATCTTTATTCATATGAAAGCACTATTAGCTTGAGTTATTATTTTTGGGTACATTATTTTAGTGAAATGAATTTATATAAAGAAAACCTAAAAAAGAATGAAGAAGTACATGTGCTAAAATCATGCCTAAACATGCCGATACTAGAGTCATTCGTCGGCCGATGAAGCTGTAACTCGGATAAGTGAGTCCAGCAACTCATACTCGAACAACATCGACAATGAGCGTAGTGACGAATGAGACATTACAGGTGTATCTAGCTAACTGCATAAGTAATGGTCCAAACAATAGTATTGACTCTAAGCCTAACATTTGTTGGAAAATTTGTGCCGTTATTTTAAGTAGTGCAATGGGCGAGTATGACATTTTCTTGCTTTTTTGCTTGCCTTCATTTTCCATCATGCCTGCCAACATCTACAGCTCTGCTTGTGCTCCACATTTTCTCAACAACTTAAGGGACTCTTTTGTATCCTCCATACGACCTTTCTTAATGAGAAACCTCGGTGTCTGAATAGGTAAGAAAGACAGTATAAGTAGTGGCAAAGCCAAAAGCCCACTACTTGCAAAGGAACATCTCCAACCATAACGGAAGTTGTGAGATGCTTCCATATTTACTATTTTCGTGCTAGTACTTTCCCATAGCACCAAAGAGTTATAAGCAAGAAAAAATCACTTTGGTTCCTTTCCAACATTGATCTCACTCAATATAGTGGGTATCACATGCAAATGCAAATAATTATATTTCTAACGACTTATATTTCTAGCGACTTATATCACCTTATAATTCCTATTCCACAACATTGCAAATGCTGATAACGGTTAGTTGGATAATACTAGTCTTGAACACTCATATTTCATGGAACAAATTTGGCACAAGCTAACACGGAAAAAATTAAACCTACATTAACTCATCCTCCACGACCAGGGAATGGATATATTACAAAGTAAATAAATATTATTACGAATATTATATTACAAAACTTTTTATGCGTACTAGAGAGATTAATGTTACTTGATGAGGTTTTTAACAACAATAAAATTATGAGATGTTAGTCCTTAAAGAAGTTAAAAAATGAGTCATGTGCATGTTCTGTGCATCTTTATTCATATGAAAGCAATATTAGCTTGAGTTATTATTTTTAGTACATTATTTTAGTGAAATGAATTTATATAAAGAAAACCTAAAAAAGAAAGAAATGAAAAAGCAAATGTGCTAAAATCAAGCCTTAGTATGCCGATACTAGAGTTATTCGTCGGCCGATGAAGCTGTAACTTGGATAAGTGAGTCCTGCAACTCAAGCTCGAACAACTTCGACAATGAGCGCAGTGACGAGTGAGGCATTATAGGTGTATCTAGCTAACTGCAGAAGTAATGGTCCAAACAACAGTATTGACTCTAAGCCTAACACATGTTGGAAAGTTTGTGTCGTTATGTTAAGCAGTAAAATGGGCGAGTATGACAGTTTCTTCCTTTTCCTCTTGCCTTCATTTTCCATCATGCCTGCCAACATCTACAGCTCTGCTTGCGCTCCACATTTTCTCAACAACTTAAGGGACTCTTTTGTCTCCTCCATATGCCCTTTCTTAATGAGAAACCTCAGGGCCTCAATAGGCAAGAAAGACAGTACAAGTAGTGGCAAAGCCAAAAGCCCACTACTTGCAAAGGACCATCTCCAACCATAACGGATGTTGTGAGATGCTTCCATATTTACTATTTTCGTGCTAGTACTTCCCCATAGCACCAAGTATTTATAAGTAAGAAAAATCCACTTTGGTTACTTTCCAACATTGATCTCACTCAATATAGTGGGTATCACCTACAAATGCAAATAATTATATTTCGAACGACTTATATTTCTAGCGACTTATATCACCTTATATTTCCTATTTCACAACATTGCAAATGCTGATAATGGTTAGTTGGATAATACTAGCATTGAACACTCATATTTCATGGAACAAATTTGGTACAAGCTAACAGAGAAAAAATTAAACATACATTAACTCATCCTCCACGACCAGGGAATAGATATATTTTAAAGTAAATAAATATTATTACGAATATTATATTACAAAACTTTATGTCCGTACTAGAGAGATTAGTGTTACTTGATGAAGTTTTTAACAACAAAAAAATTATGAGATGGTAGTCCTTAAAGAAGTTAAAAAATGAGTCATATGCATGTTCTGTGCATCTTTATTCATATGAAAGCACTATTAGGTTGAGTTATTATTTTTTAGTACATTATTTTAGTGAAATGAATTTATATAAAAAAAACCTAAAAAAGAAAGAAATGAAGAAGAAAATGTGCAAAAATCATGCCTAAGCATGTCGATACTAGAGTCATTCATCGGCCGATGAAGCTGTAACTCGGTTAAGTGAGTCTAGCAACTCAAGTTTGAACAACTCCGACAATGAGCCCAGCGACGAATGAGGCATTATAGGTGTATCTAGCTAACTGCAGAAATAATATTCCAAAGAACAATATTTAGTCTAAGCCTAACACATGTTGGAAAATTTGTGTCATTATGTTAAGCAGTAAAATGGGCGAGTATGACAGTTTCTTGCTTTTCCTCTTGCCTTCATTTTCCATCATGCCTGCCAACATCTACAGCTCTGCTTGTGCTCCACACTTGCTCAACCTCTTTAGTGACTCTTTTGTCTCCTCCATACACCATTTCTTAATGAGAAACCACGAGGTCTCAATAAGTAAGAAAGACAGTACAAGTAGTGGCAAAGCGAAAAGCCCACTACTTGCAAAGGACCATCTCCAACCATAACGGAAGTTATGATATGCTTCCATATTTACTGTTTTCGTGCTAGTATTTCCCCATAGCACCAAGTAGTTATAAGCGAGAAAAACCCACTTTGGTACCTTTCTAACATTGATCTCACTCAATATCGTGGGTATCTCCTGCAAATGAAAATAATTATATTTCTAACGACTTATATTTCTAGCGACTTATATCACCTTATATATCGTATTTCACAACATTGCAAATACTGATAATGGTTAGTTGGATAATACTAGCCTTGAAACCTCATATTTCATGGAACAAATTTCACACAAGCTAACAGAGAAAAAATTAAACCTACATTAACTCATCCTCCACGACCAGGGAATTGATATATCACAAAGTAAATAAATATTATTACGAATATTATATTACAAAAATTTATGTGCGTACTTGAGAGATTTACTTGATGAGGTTTTTAACAACAATAAAATTACGAAATGTTAGTCCTTAAAGAAGTTAAAAAATGAGTCATGTCCATGTTCTGTGCATCTTTATTCATATGAAAGCACTATTAGCTTGAGTTATTATTTTTGGGTACATTATTTTAGTGAAATAAATTTATATAAAGAAAACCTAAAAAAGAAAAAAATGAAGAAGTACATGTGCTAAAATCATGCCTAAACATGCCGATACTAGAGTCATTCGTCGGTCGATGAAGTTGTAACTCAGATAAGTGAGTCCAGCAACTAAAGCTCGAACAACTGCGATAATGAGCGCATCGACGAATGAGGCATTATAGGTTTATCTAGCTAACTGCAGAAGTAATGGTCGAAAGAACAGTATTGAGTCTAACCATAACACTTGTTGGAAAATTTGTGTCGTTATTTTAAGCAGTAAACTGGGCGAGTATGACAGTTTCTTGCTTTTCCTCTTGCCTTCATTTTCCATCGTGCCTGCCAACATCTACAGCTCTGCTTGTGCTCCATATTTGCTCAACAACTTAAGGGACTCTTTTGTCTCCTCCATATGCCCTTTCTTAATGAGAAACCTCGGGGTCTCAATAGGCAAGTAAGAAAGTACAAGTAGTGGCAAAGCCAAAAGCCCACTACTTTCAGAGGACCATCTCCAACCATAACGAAAGTTGTGAGATGCTTCCATATTTATTGTTTTCGTGCTAGTACTTCCCCATAGCACCAAGTAGTTATAAGCAAGAAAAATCCACGTTGGTTCCTTTCCAAAATTGATCTCACTCAATATAGTGGGTATCACCTGCAAATGCAAATAATTATATTTCTAACGACTTATATTTCTAGCGACTTATATCACCTTATATTTCCTATTTCACAATATTGCAAATGCTGATAATGGTTAGTTGGATAATACTAGCCTTGAACACTCATATGTCATGGAACAAATTTGGCACAAGCGAACAGAGAAAAGATTAAACCTACATTAACTCATCCTCCACGACCAAGGAATGGATATATTACAAAGTAAATAATTATTATTAGGAATATTATATTACAAAAATTTATGTGCGTACTAGAGAGATTAATGTTACTTGATGAGGTTTTTAACAACAATAAAATTATGAGATGTTAGTCCTTAAAGAAGTTAAAAAATGAGTCATGTGCATGTTCTGTGTATCTTTATTCATATGAAAGCACTATTAGCTTGAGTAATTATTTTTGGGTACATTATCTTAGTGAAATAGATTTATATAAAGAAAACCTATAAAAGAAAGAAATGAAGAATTAAATGTGCTAAAATCATGACTAAACATGCCGATACTAGAGACATTCGTCGGCCGATAAAGCTATAACTCGGCTAAGTGAGTTCACAAACTCAAGCTCGAACAACTCCAACAATGAGCGCAGTGACGAATGAGGCATTATAGGTCTATCTAGCTACCTGCAGAAGTAATGGTCGAAAGAACAATATTGAGTCTTAGCTTAACACTTGTTGGAAAATTTGTGTCGTTATGTTAAGAAGTAAAATGGATGAGTATTACAGTTTCTTGCTTTTCCTCTTCCCTTCATTTTCCATCATTCCTGCCAACATCTATATCTCTGCTTGTGCTCCACATTTTCTCAACATCTTTAGGGACTCTTTTGTCTCCTCCATACGCCCTTTCTTAATGAGAAATCTCAGAGTCTCAATAGTCAAGAAAGACAGTACAAATAGTGGCAAAGCCAAAACCCCACTACTTTCAAAGGACCACCTCCAACCATAACGGAAGTTGTGAGATGCTTCCATGTTTACTGTTTTCGTGCTAGTACTTCCCCATAGCGTCAAGTAGTTATAAGCAACAAAAATCCACTTTCGTACCTTTCTAACATTGATATCACTCAATATAGTGGGTATAACCTGCAAATGCAAATGATTATAATTCTAACAATTTATATTTATAGTGACTGATATCACCTTATATTTCCTACTTCACAACATTGCAAATGCTAATAATGGTTAGTTGGATAATACTAGTCTTGAACACTCATATTTCATGGAACAAATTAGGCACAAGCTAAAAGAGAAAATATTAAATCTACATTAACTCATCCTCCACGACCAGGAAATGGATATATTACAAAGTAAATAAATATTATTACGAATATTATATTAAAAAAATTTATGTGCATACTAGAGAGATTAATTTTACTTGATGAGTTTTTTTAACAACAATAAAATTATGAGATATTAGTCCTTAAAGAAGTTAAAAAATGAGTCATGTGCATATTCTGTGCATCATTTTTCATATGAAAGCAATATTAGCTTGAGTTATTATTTTTGGGAACATTATTTAATTTAAATGAGTTTATATAAAGAAAACCAAAAAAAGAAAGAAATAAAAAAGTACCTGTGCTAAAATCATGACAAAACATGCCGATACTAGAGTCATCTGTCGGCCAATGAAGCTGTAACTCGGATAAGTGAGTCCAGCAACTCAAGCTCGAACAATTCCGATAATGAGCGCAGCGACGAATGAGGCATTATAGGTTTATCTAGCTAACTGCAGAAGTATTGGTCGAAAGAACAGTATTGAGTCTAAGCCTAAGACTTGTTGGAAAATTTGTGTCGTTATTTTAAGCAGTAAAATGGGTTAGTATGACAGTTTCTTGCTTTTCCTCTTGCCTTCATTTTCCATCATGCCTGCCAACATCTACAGCTCTACTTGTGCTCCACATTTGCTCAACAACATAAGGGACTCTTTTGTCTCCTCCATATGCTCTTTATTAATGAGAAACCTCGGGGTCTCAATAGGCAAGTAACACAGTACAAGTAGTGGCAAAGCCAAAAGTCCACTACTTGCAGAGGACCATCTACAACCATAACGGAAGTAGTGAGATACTTCCATATTTACTGTTTTCGTGCGAGTACTTCCCCATAGAACAAAGTAGTTATAAGCAAGAAAAATTCCCTTTGGTACCTTCACTCAATATAGTGGGTATCACGTGCAAATGCAAATAATTATATTTCTAACGACTTCTATTTCTAGCGACTTATATCACCTTATATTTCCTATTTCACAATATTGCAAATGCTGATAATGGTTAGTTGGATAATACTAGCCTTGAACACTCATATGGTTAGTGAAATGGATTTACATAAAGAAAACCTATAAAAGAAATAAATAAAGAAGTGAATGTGCTAAAATACTGCCTAAACACGCCGATACTAGAGTCATTCGGTGGCCGATGAAGCTGTAACTCGGTTAAGTGAGTCCATAAACTCAAGCTGGAACAACTCCGACAAAGAGCGCAGCGACGAATGAGGCATTATAGGTGTATCTAGCTAAGTTCAGAAGTAATGGTCGAAAGAACAGTATTGAGTCTGAGCCTAACACTTGTTGGAAAATTTGTGTCATTATGTTAAGCAGTAAAATGGGCGAGTATGACAGTTTCTTGCTTTTCGTCTTGCCTTCATTTTCCATCATGCCTGCCAACATCTACATCTCTGCTTGTGCTCCACATTTGCTAAACATCTTTAGGGTCTCTTTTGTATCCTCCATACGCCCTTTCTTAATGAGAAACCTCGGGGTTCTTAATAGGCAAGAAAGACAGGACAAATAGTGGCAAGGCCAAAAGCCCACTACTTTCAAAGGACCACCTCCAACCATAACGGAAGTTGTGAGATGCTTCCATGTTTACTGTTTTCGTGCTAGTACTTACCCATAGCGCCGAGTAGTTATAAGCAAGAAAAATCCACTTTGGTATCTTTCCAACATTGATATCACTCAATATAGTGGGTATCACCTGCAAATGCAAATGATTATAATTCTAACGATTTATATTTATTGTGATTTATATCACCTTATATTTCCTACTTCACCACATTGCAAATGCTAATAATGGTTAGTTAGATAATACTAGCCTTGAACACTCATATTTCATGCAACAAATTAGGCACAAGCTAAAAGAAAAAAGATTAAACCTACATTAACTCATCCTCCACGATCAGAAAATGGTTATATTACAAAGTAAATAAATATTATTACGAATATTATATTACAAAAATTTATGTGCATACTAGAGAGATTAATGTTACTTGATGAGGTTTTTAACAACAATAAAATTATGAGATATTAGTCCTCAAAGAAGTTAAAAAATGAGTCATGTGCATATTCTGTGCATCTTTTTTCATATGAAAGCACTATTAGCTTGAGTTATTATTTTTGGGTACATTATTTTAGTGAAATGAATTTATATAAAAAAAACTAAAAAAGAAAGAAATGAAAAAGTACCTGTGCTAAAATCATGGCCAAACATGCTGATACTAGAGTCATCTGTCGGCCGATGAAGCTGTAACTCGGATAAGTTAGTCCAGCAACTCAAGCTTGAACAACTCCGGCATTGAGCGGAGCGACGAATGAGGCGTTAAGGTATATCTAGCTAACTGTAGATGTAATGGTCCAAAGATCATTATTGAGTCAAAGTCTAACACTTGTTGGAAAATTTGTGTCGTTATGTAAAGCAGTAAAATGGGCGAGTATGACAGATTCTTGCTTTTCCTCTTGCCTTCATTTTCCATCATGCCTTCCAACATCTACAGCTCTGCTTGTGCACCACATTTTCTCAACATCTTAAGAGACTCTTTTGTCTCATCCATATGCCCTTTCTTAATGAGAAACCTCGGGGTCTCAATAGGCAAGAAAGACAGTACAAGTAGTGGCAAAGCTAAAAGCTCACTACTTGCAAAGCACCATCTCAAACAATAACGGAAGTTGTGAGTTGCTTCCATGTTTACTGTTTTCGTCGTAGTAATCCTCATTGCACCAAGTAGTGATGAGCAAGAAAAATACACTTTGGATCCTTTCCACCATAGATCTCACTAAATATAGTGGGTATCACCTGCAAATACAAATGATTATATTTATAACGACTTATATTTCTAGTGACTTATATCACCTTATATTTCCTATTTCACAACATTGCAAATATTAATAATGGTTAGTTGGATAACACTAGCCTTGAACACTCATATTTCATGGAAAAAATTTAGCACAAGCTAAAGGAGAAAATATTAAACCTATATTAACTCATCCGCCACGACCAAGGAGTGGATATATTACAAAGTAAATAAATATTATTACGAATATTATACTCGAGAGATTAATGTTACTTGATGAGTTTTTTTAACAATAATAAAATTATGAGAAAATTGGCAATAAAGAAGTTAAAAAATGAGTCATGTGCATGTTTTGTGCATCTTTTTTCATATGAATGCACTATTAGAGTGAGTTTTTATTTTTGGGTAAATTATTTTAGTGAAATAGATTTATATAAAGAAAACCTAAAAAGAAAGAAATGAAGAAGTACCTGTGCTAAAGTCATGCCGATACTAGAGTCATCCGTCGGCCGATGAAGCTCTAACTCAGCTAAGAGAGTCCAGCAACTCAAGCTCAAACAACTCCGACAATGAGCGGAGTGACGAAGGAGGCATTATAGGTGTATCTAGTTAACTGTAGAAATAATGGTCCAAAGCACATTATTGAGTCTAAGCCTAACAGTTGCTGGAAAATTTGTGTCGTTATGTTAAGCAGTAAAATGGGCGAGTGTGATAGTTTCTTTCTTTTCCTCTTGCCTTCATTTTCCATCATGCCTGCCAATATCTACAGCTTTACTTGTGCTCCACATTTTCTTAACATCTTAAGGACTCTTTTGTCTCCTCCATATGCTCTTTCTTAATGAGAAACCTCGGGGTCTCAAAAGGAAAGAAAGACAATACAAGTAGTGGTAAAGCCAAAATCTCACTACTTGCAAAGGACCATCTCCAACCATAACGGAAGTTGTGAGATGCTTCCATGTTTACTATTTTCGTGCTAGTACTTTCCCGTAGCACCAAGTAGTTATAAGCAAGAAAAATCTACTTTCGTACCTTTCCAACATTGATCTCACTCAATATAGTGGGTATCACCTGCAAATGCAAATAATTATATTTCTAACGACTTATATTTCTAGCGACTTATATCACCTTACATTTTCTATTTCGCAACATTGCAAATGCTAATAATGGTTTGTTGGATAATACTAGCCTTGAACACTCATATTTCATGGAACAAATTGGGCACAAGCTAACAGAGAAAAAATTAAACCTACATTAACTCATCCTCCACGACCAGGGAATGGATATATTACAAAGTAAATAAATAATATTACGAATATTATATTACAAAAATTTATGTGCGTAATAGAGAGATTAATGTTACTTGATGAGGTTTTTAACAACAATAAAATTATGAGTTGTTAGTCCATAAAGAAGTTAAAAAATTAGTCATTTGCATGTTCTGTGCATATTTTTTTCATTCGAAAGCACTATTAGCTTGAGTTACTATTTTTGGGTAAATTATTTTAGTGAAATGGATTTATATAAAGAAAACCTAAAAAAGTAAGAAATGAAGAAGTACATGTGCTAAAATCATGCCTAAACATGTCGATACTAGAGTCATCTGTCGGCCGATGAAGCTGTAACTCGGATAAGTGAGTCCAGCAACTCAAGCTCGAACAACTCCAGCAATGAGCGGAGCGACAAATGAGGCATTAAAGGTGTATCTTGCTAACTACAGAAGTAATGGTCCAAAGAATAGAATTGAGTCTATGCCTAAAACTTGTTGGAAAATTTGTGTCGTTATATTAAGCAGTAAAGTGGGCGAGTATGACAGTTTCTTGCTTTTCCTCTTGCCTTCATTTTCCTTCACGCCTGCCAACATCTACAGCTCTGCTTGTGCTCCACATTTGCTCAACATCTTAAGGGATTCTTTTGTATCCTTCATACGCCCTTTCTTAATGAGAAACCTCGGGGTCTTAATTGGCAAGAAAGACAGTATAAATAGTGGCAAAGCCAAAAGCCCTCTACTTGCAAAGAACTATCTCCAACCATAACGGAAGTTGTGAGATGCTTCCATATTTACTATTTTCTTGCTAGTACTTCCCCATAGCACCAAGTAGTTATAAGCAAGAAAAATGCACTTTGGTACCTTTCAAACATTGATATCACTCAATATAGTGGATATCACCTGCAAATGCATGATTATATTTCTAACGACTCATATTTCTGGCAACTTATATCACCTTATATCTCCTATTTCACAATATTGCAAATGCTAATAATGGTTAGTTGCATAATACTTGTAACGATCCAATCGGTAGTTTTGAGTACTAGCGCTCCGTTCAGCAGTCGGAGGCCATGAACAACTTCATTTCAGGTATTATGACTTGTGTGTATGGTCGGAATTGAAATTCCGGAAGTTCGGAGTTAAATTTAAATGAAAATTCTCATTTCAGAAGCCTTAAGTTGGGGAAAATAGCTAAGATTGGAATTTTGAGTAAACAACCTCAGAATCAAGATCTAGAGGTTCCGTCAGGTTCGTACGATGATTTCGGGCTTGGGTATATGCTCAAATTGTGTTTTGGTTAACCCGGGAGCGTTTTGGCGCTATTGTGAAAGTTAGCATTTTCGAAGAAATTTCATAAGTTTGGTTTGAAGTGCATTTAAATGTTATCAATGTCTGTTTGGGATTCTGAGACTGTGAATAGCTCCGTAAGGTGATTCTGGAGTTGGAAGCGCGATAGGAAGTGAATTCGGAGGTGCGTGGGTCATTTTGAAGCCATTTGGCTAAAGGTAGAAATTTGAAGGTTTTTGAGAAGTTTGACCGGAAGTGGACTTATTGATATCAGGGTCAGAATCTGATTTTGGAAATTGGAGTAGGTCCGTAATGTCAAATATGATTTGTGTGCAAAATTTTATGTCAATCGGACATGATTTGATAGGTTTCAACATCAGATATAGAAGTTGGAAAGTTCAAAGCTCATAAAGCTTGGATTGGAGGTCGATTCATGATTTTAGCATTGTTTGATATGATTTGAGGCCTCGAGCAAGTCTGTAATGTGTTTTGGGATTGGTTGTTAGGTTTGGTTGAGGTCTCGGGTGCCTCGGAGGGATTCCGGGTGGTTAACGGATCGAGGTTGGAATTTGAAAGAGAGCTGAAGGCATCTAGTTGCTGGTATTTTTGCTTCTGCGGTTGGTTGACCGCAGAAGCGGCACCGTAGAAGCGGACGCGGAGCCGCATAAGCGGTTTTTGGTCCAAGGCTTGAGGACCGCAGATGCGGTCAAGATTCCGCAGAAGCGGGATCGCATCTACGAAGAAATGATCGCAGAAGCGGTTGGGAGTATATTGGGGAGGACCGCAGATGCTATCAAAGGTCCGCAAAAGCAGGACCACATCTGCGGTTGGCACGTCGCAGAAGCGGAAATGGGCTAGGCCAGGGGATACCACAGAAGCGGAGGATTATCCACAAAAGCGGAACCACTGATGCGGTATTTTTCTGCAGAAGCAGAAGTACCTAGAGCAGTGAGGTTGATTTAAATCGTGGGATTGAGTTCATTTCTCCCATTTCTTCATGGATTGTGTGATTTTTGGGGAGAATCAAGTGGGGATTTTTAACGTCAATGTTAAGGTAAGTTATCCCCATCACTTTTGAGTTAAATACATCAATTATGTATGGATTTAAGCATGAAAATTAGTATAAAATTGAGGTTTTGGAGGAAAACCTAGAAAATTATAATCTTGGAATTTAGCCACGAGTTTGAATATGGAATTAAGAGAAAATCATATATTTGAGTTCGTGAGTTCATGGGAAAACTTTATCTTCGAGAAATTTTGGATTTTGGGCACGTGCGCCCGAGGGCATTTTTGTCAACTTTTCGATCGGAGTTGGGAATTTCCATAAATTAGATTCCAATGAATAATTGAGCATATATTAATGGATTTGTATCACCATTGGCTAGTTTTGGAACTTTGGGCAATGGTTCGAGCCTTCGGAAGAATGTAGAATGCCGATTATGGATCTTCGGAGCGAGGTGAGTCTCCTTTCTAATCTTGTGAGGGGGAATTTACCCCATAGGTGAAATAATGAATTATGTAGTCCTATATGTGGGGGCTACGTATGCACGAGGTGACGAGAGTCTGTGCGTAGCTATTATTATGCTATTGTCCTGGTAGTTAGGACCCATCAGCATGTTATACTTGGATTAATTATAAACCCATTGATAACTTGAATTGTTTAAATCACCTTTGATTAGTAAATGAGTTTAAAAAGAGATTAAACATCATTTCCTGAATTGTTAAACAGAGAAATTGTCTTAATTGGATAAATATCCCCGATAAATTCTTAATTGGCTATTTGAGCATGTATTTTATGTGTACCTGCGTCGCATGCGTGATTCGCGAGTAGAGTATCTGTTTATTTAGGGAATGGGCCAAACGCCTCGGTAGATTTAAATAGATGCATCTATTGGCTCTGGCCGCTCGACCCTCGGCAGTGCACAATTTAAATTCCTATTAGATCAAGTCGTCGTCTCGGTGTGATTTGCACATGTTATTTGTCGCTTGAGAATTGTAAATGTGGATTTGGCCCTTCGTGGCTTGATATAAATTGATAAGATAATAAAGAATAAACCTTGGAAGCCCTTGCTTAATTGTTGAAGGTGTTTACTTGTTTTCTGGCTTCGCAAATTTGAACTACTTTATAAATCCATGATTTTTCTCGCATTTCTAGAATATTGTTAATTGACCTCTAGTGAGGGTCGAAGTTGGTCATCTCGTCTCTACTCCTTCGAGATTAGGTGGGATAGTCACTGAGTACACGTTGATTACATACTCATACTACACTTCTGTGCATTTTTGTTGCACATGCATATTTACCTCTAGTAGCTTACTGGGCGTAGCAGCATGGATGACTCTGGGACTAGGTGAGCTGCATTGTTCGAGACGACCCGCAGCTAGTGAAGTTCCTTTTAGTATTTTTATTATTTATACCCTGTCTACTATATTTCGGACAGATATTGTATTTTATTTTCCTTATCGATAGTTGCTCATGCACTTGTGACACCGGGTTCTGGGATGGTTTGGAGTATTGCATGAACTGTTTAGCATTTAAATTCGATTTGAGACTTTATTCTTTAAAATTTCTAAATATGGAAGGAAAATCATGACTTTCAAAAGTGTTAAAAATGATATTTGATTAAGTAATTTGGTTGGCTTGCCTAACAGCAGTGTCCGGCGCCACCACGATCCTTAGTGGATTTTGGGTCGTGACAATACTAGCCTTGTACACTCATATTTCATGGAAAAAATTTGGCACAAGCTAAAAGGGAAAAGATTAAACATACATTAACTCATCCCCCATGACCAGGGACTGGATATATTACAAAGTAAATAAATATTATTACGAATATTATATTATAAAAATTTATGTGCATACCAGAGAGATTAATGTTACTTGATGAGTTTTTTTAACAACAATAAAATTATGAGATATTAGTCCTTAAAGAAATTAAAAAATGAGTCATGTGCATATTCTGTGCATCTTTTCTCATATGAAAGCAATATTAGAGTGAGTTATTATTTTTGGGTAAATTATTTTAGTGAAATGGATTTATATAAACAAAACTTAAAAAGGAAAGAAATGAAAAACTACTTGTGCTAAAATCATGCCTAAACATGCCGATACTAGAGTCATATGTCGGTCGATGAAGCTGTAACTCGGATAAGTGAGTCCAGCAGCTCAAGCTCGAACAATTCCGGCAATGAGCGGAGCGATGAATGAGGCATTAAGGTATATCTAGCTAACTGTAGAAGTAATGGTCTACAAAACAGTATTGAGTCTAAGCCTAACAATTGCTGAAAAATTTGTATCGTTATGTTAAGCAGTAAAATGGGCGAGTGTGATAGTTTCTTGCTTTTCCTCTTGCCTTCATTTTCCATCATGCCTGCCAATATCTACAGCTCTGCTTGTGCTCCACATTTGCTTAACATCTTAATTACTCTTTTGTCTCCTCCATATGCTCTTTCTTAATGAGAAACCTCAGGGTCACAATAGGAAAGAAAGACAATACAAGTTGTGGTAAAGCCAAAAGCTCACTACTTGCAAAGGACCATCTCCAACCATAACGGAAGTTGTGAGATTCTTCCATATTTACTGTTTTCGTGCTAGTACTTCCCCATAGCACCAAGTAGTTATAAGCAAGGAAAATTCACTTTGTTTCCTTTCCAACATTGATCTCGGTCAATATAGTGGGTATCACCTGCAAATGCAAATATTTATATTTCTAGTGACTTATATCACCTTATATTTCCTATTTCACAACATTGAAAATGCTAATAATGGTTAGCTGGATAATATTATCCTTGAACACTCATATATCTATCGACTAATTTGACACAAGCCACAAGAGAAAACATTAAATATACATTAACTCATCCTCCACGACCAGTGCATTGATATATTTCAAAGTAAATAATCTAGTTACGAATATTATATTAAGAGAATTTATGTTCATACTTGAGAGATTAATGTTAGGTGATGAGTTTTTTCCACAACAATAAAATAGATATGAGATTTTGGTCCTTAAAGAAATTCAAAAATGAGTCATGTGCTTGTTATGTGCATCATTTTCCATTTAAAAGCACTATTAGGGTGAGATATTATTTTTGTGTGAATTGTTTTATTATAAATTATTTGTATATAGAAAACGTGAAAGTGAGAAAAAAGAAGAAGAACTTATGCTTAAATCATGCATAAACAAGTTGAGACTAGAGTCCCTCTCCGGTCGATGAAGCTGTAACTCGGATAAGTGAGTCCAGCAACTCAATCTAGAACAACTCCAATAATGAGCGAAGCGGCAAAGGAGGCATTATAGGTGTGTCTAGATGACTACAGCAGTAATGGTCCAAACGATAGTATTGTGTCTAAGGCCAACACTTGCTGGAAAATTTTAGCCACTATGCTAAGCAATAAAAGGGCGACTGTGACAATATCTTCCTTTTCCTCTTGCCTTCATTTTCCATCATGTCTGCCAACATCCTACGCTTCTGCTGTACATTTTCTCAATATCTTAAGGGACACTTTTGGCTCCTCTATACACCCTTTCTTAATGAGAAACTTCGGGGTCTCACTAAGAAAGAAAGACAGTATAAGTAGTGACAAAGCCAAAAACCCACTACCAGCAAAGGACCATCTTCAACCACAACGGAAGTTTTGAGATGGAGCCATGTTTACTGCTTTCACACTAGTACTTCCCATAGAACAATGGAGTTATAAGAGAAGGAAATCCATTTTGCTGCCTTTCCAATATTGATCTCTCTCAATATAATTGGAATCACCTGTAAGATTGTAACCTTTTTAAAACGCAATATAAAGCACAAAAAATTTAAAACTATATATTATGATGTTTATTATTACACACCTTTGAAAATGCTAATAATGGTTAGTTGCATAATACTAACCTTGAACACTCATATTTCTAGCAACTAATTTGGCACAAGCCAAAGGAGAAAATATTAAACATACATAAACTCAACCTCCACGATCAGCGCATGGATTTATTTCAAAGTAAATTATCTTGTTACGAATATTATGTTAAGAGAATGTATGTGCATACTAGAGAGATTAATATTACTTGATGAGGTTTTTTCACAATAATAAAACAAATCTGAGATTTTAGTCCTTAAAGTTAAAAAATGAGTCATGTCCATGTTATGTGCTTCTTTTTCCATCTGAAAGCACTACTAGGGTGAGGTATTATTTTTGCGTAGATAATTTTTTCCAATTGATCCATATCCTAAATAAGAAATATATGAAGAATTCCATCTGCTTAAATCATGCCAAAACATGCTGAGACTAAAGTCCTCCGTCAGCCGAAAAAGATGTAACTCGGTTATGTGAGTCCTGAAAATCAAGCTCGAACAACTCTGGTAATGAGCGGAGTGATGAAGAAGGTATTATAGGTGTATTTAGCTAACTGCACAAGTAATGATTCAAAGAATAGTGTTGAGTTTATTCCCAACACTTGCTGGACAGTTTGAGCCACTATGTAAGCAGTAAAATGGGCGAGTGTGACATTTTCTTCTTTTTCCTCTTGCTTTCATTTTCCATCATGCCTACCAACATCTCTTTCTTAATGAGAAACCTCTGGGTCTCACTAAGAAAGAAAGACACAATAAGAAGTGACAAAACAAAAACCCACTACTAGCAAAGGACCATCTCCAACCAAAATGGAAGTTGTGAGATGGTGCGATATTTACTACTTTCATGCTAGTACTTCCCCAAAGCACCATGGTGTTATAATCAAGGGAAATTGTAATGAAGAGTTGAACCAAGTTTTGACTTTCTAAGGTTTGACCACGCTGTGAGTTTTGATGGTTCCGTTTATTCTATTGGGTTATTTTAGACTTAGGAGCGCATATGGATTTTGATTTGGAGGTCCGTAGTAGAATTAGGCTTGAAACGGCAAGAATTGGAATTTTGAAAAGTTTGGCCAAGAGTGGATTTTTTTATATTGGCATTGGATTCTGATTCTGGAAGTTGGATCATGTCCATAATGTCAAATATGACTTGTGTGCAGAATTGGAGGTCAACTGTACGTGATTTGATAGGTTTCGGCATCGGCTGTGAAGCTTGAAGTTTCAAAGTTCATTGATCTCGAATTGAGGTGTGATTAGTTGTTTTGATGTTGTTATGTGTGTTTTGAAGTCTTGAGTAGGTCCGTTTATGTTGTAGGACTTGTCGGTATATTTAGATGGGGTCCCGAGCTGCTTGGATAAGTATTATCAAAGCGACCGCCCTAGAACCATGGAACTCGAGAGTGCCTAACCCTTTCTCCCGGGTTAACAGAATTCTTTACCCAAATTTATGATTCGCAGACTGTATACAGAGTCAAACCTTTTCCTCAATTCGGGATTTAACCAGTGACTTGGGACACCATAAATCTACCAAGTGGGGACTCTAATTTTTAATTAATTAATCCCGTTTCGATTGTCACTTCAACTTGTAAAAAACCCCCCTTTATTATACCCCTTTTGGGGGTGTAGTAAAAAAGGAGGTGTGACAGCTCTGGCGACTCTACTGGGGAATAAGAACCCAGAACTTTTTGTTCAGGGTTCAATAATTCGAGCTTGTTTTTTGTTTTTTACTTGGCTTATTTATTGTTGACATTATTGTATTTTGTGAACCTTTGTGCTAAATACTATCTGTTTACCGCTTTAATATTGTTGAATTGTATATAATTTCCTTCTTACGCCACACCTTCTGAGTCTTCTGAAAATGGTGCATACATTCGCGTAGCCCACTTTTTCTGTAGAAATTATACCAAATAGAGAGAGGCAGGACAAGGGACAAGGCCGGGCAGACTTTAGTGCTCCGGATACGTCGCCCCATCCTCGGCCACAGTTGTCCGCTCGTGTACCCCAAGTCTAGACCAAAACCCCAGGTTTTTTAAACCTAGAAAAACACAGCGTCATGCCGGATCCCTAGTAGGAGCGCATTTTTTCATCACGTGCATTTGACTTAGGGGACTCAACACAGGGGTTGGGTCCATCTAGGACAGGTGTATCAAAAATAACAAACTATCATGATGCATTCTATGTGCTACGTGAACATTTATTTATTTTGGCTTGGATGATGACCGGCTAGATAAGAAAAGAAAACAGAGGAAAAATATAGAAAAAAAAGTGGGTAAAAGAGAAAGATAGGAAAAGACTAAGAGTAATGTATGAAAGAAGTAAACCCGGTTCTAAGGAAAAACCGAATGTTTGAAAACACCCCGAAACTCTGCCGATTTTTTTTTTCAAAAATAGTTATTTCAAAAGTCAAAAGTTGGCCGAACTATGCAGGTTTGATTCTCACCGGATGTGAGATACGTAGGCAACCTACATAAGGTCCGGCCTTTTTTTGAAAAATTAGGGGGTCAAATAGGTGCAGTTTGGAAGTTCAGTCAAAATTAGCCGATTCAGTTTTGGCAATATTTTAAACCGTTCATGCCGAGGTAGCCTTAGAGTATTCTTCAGTTGTCGAAAGGCTATCTTCGTAGATGAACAGAGAAAGTTGAGAAGTGTCATAGAATAAGCCCTCCTTGGCCTCAATATTCGTACGGAATTGGGAAGGGGCCACATTTGCAAAAATAGCCACTTGGCTAAAATTGGCATATCAAGGAAGGGATCACGGTCTTTTGTTTATATATATATATATATATATATATATATATATATATATATATATATATATAAACATGTTTTCAAATGGATCCGCTGGAGTCAACCCTAACCCTACCCTTCTAGGAACAGATAAATACTATTCAAGATCCACCAGAAGTGATTAGGGAGCAGGCTCGGGTACATTTGTGCATGTGGTGGAATGATTTAGATCAGGATGGTCAGAAATTGGTGAGAAAACAGCTACGCGCTCTTATAGACATCCGGGAGTTTGAACCACGGGACGATCAGATCAAGGCTCTGATAACTTTCTAGGACCCTGCTCATAATGTTTTTCGCTTCTAAGACTTTGAGATTACCCCTACTTTGAAGGAGATATCCGGGTACATTGAGTTTGGACGAGATTTGAGGAAGCAACAACTTATATTTCCAAGGGCTCCGTCGGTGCACAAGTTTTTTAACCTCCTAAATATCAGTAAATAGACAAGTAAAAACTGCGTAAGTGACGTGTGTTATGCTTTCCATTTCTTATACTTCAGGTTTGGGCACTCTTATGGTTTTGAAGCACATGAAAAGGGGTTGAGCAACAAACAAGATTAGGGTCTTTGGCAACTTCATCGCTGGTTGGCATTTATTGTGGCATTCATGGGGATAATGGTTTTTCCAAATGAGAAAGGGACAGTGGATATTCTTATGGCTAAAATTATGCAAATCCTTACTACCATCAAAGATTATACACTTGCCCCGTTGGTACTGGAGGATATCTATCGTGCGTTGACTTTATGCAAAGCTGGGGACCATTTCTTTGAAGGTTGTAATATTATCCTACAAATGTAGATGATCGAGCATCTTCGCCATCATCCCATATTCATGAGTTATGGCTCAAGCCCAAATAACTTCATCACCAGTTACGAAGAAAGGGTAAAGGATTACAATGTGCCAGAAGCATTTGAAGCATGGGTGTCTCATTTGAAAGCCCTCAAAGTAAATCAAATTGAGTGGTCCATAGGATGGCTCCCAAATACAAAATCCATATACATGACTGCTGCTAAAGGCTACTTAAGGATAATAGGTGTGAAAAGTATTTAACCGTATGCACCACAAAGGGTCTTGAGACAGTTGGGACGGTATTAGATTGTGCCCGAAGATGAAGATCTAAGTAATCAGGTCATAGAGTTGCATCCAGAAGCCGCACTGCCCGAGGCTTTAGTTCAACAGGATTGGAATAACTGCCGGTATCTTAAAAATGGCACTCAGGTACCAGATGTCGCAAAGGGAGAAATAGATCCAAACTATGCTGCTTGTTTGAGAAGAGGTCTTGTGTGAAAAATGAGTCGGAACCCAAACATGAGAGGCCTACCAAAAGACCTCATGTGCAAGCTTTTGACGACAAAATCCAAGAAATATTAGCATGGGGAGAAAAGGAAAAGGCATATCAAGCTGAGATTCATGCATTGAAAGAAAAGCTGAGAAATATGGAATTCAACAATGATCTCCAAGACCAAGAAGCCAAAGGTGAGAAAAGAAAATTGGTTCAAGAGAATGAAGCTCTTAAAGCCAGAATCCGGAAAATGAAAATACCAATTGAAAACCCGGGCAGGAGTAGCAAAGATGAAAAGCTCATCTACAATCTTACCCAGGAGACACGTGATTTCAAGGATAAATTGCAAAGGACCGAAGTGGAACTAGCAAAATGCTCGAGCTAAGTTAACCAAGGATGCAGGGGAACGAGCCAGTCTCATCCGTCAGCTGAAGGAGAAATACGACAAGGGGATGGAAAGTATGAAGAAAAAGGTCAAGATCATTGAAAATGAAATGGCTAAGCAGGAAAGAGACTTCGAGGCCAAAAGGGAGCATTGCTATGCCTTGATAGCTCGATTGGAAAGGGATATATGACAATTTTAAGAACATAGGTATGCATCTGAGAAAACTTTGGAAGCTAGAGCCCGGCAAGTTGGGTATTTGTTGCGAAAGAAGGGTAGGATCCGTGAAAGGGTCAGGGCGATTGAAGAGTACATCCTGGTAAAATGCCAAGCATGTGAGGACATGGCCCACACCACTTCCTTTGCAGCAGTCATGAAATTTGTCTAGCAGGTAATGAGATTTGGAAAGGCTCCAGGGGATCATGCAGACGAGCTCGCAACAGCACCAAACAACACCCCGAGAGCTCCAGGAGTTTTTAAGGCTTTAATGTATTTGTGATATTTATTTGAGTCGGTACTGTCTGTTTTGAGTCTGTTGTTTTGGAGTCTGTTAGGTCTTTTGAGTTGATCTTTTTCTAAGTTTGTTAGTTTCTTTCAAGTCTGTGGGTCTTGAGTCCTTGTAGTCAAAGTGTTTGTTTTATGAAAAATTGAAAATCCCAAAGAATATTTTTGTTATTTATTTTTCACTCATTTTCTCAAAAACTATGCTTGGTCTGATTCATGCGGGGTCATGATACGTTGGAAATCTCCATAGGATTCGACCGTAACCTAATAAAATAAAAAGAAAAGAGGGCAAAAGAGGAGAAGAAAAATGAAAGAAGGAAAAACACAAGAGGGGAATTAAAGAAAAAAAAATAAGAGCAGAAAAATAAGAGAGAGGCATGAGAGGGTAGAAACAAAAGAGAAAACAAGAATGAAAGAGAGAAGGAAGAAAAGAAGGGGAAGTTGTAAAATAGAAATAACGAAAATCCGGGATGACGCAAGCAGTCGAGCAAATGCATAATAGAAATGGTTAACTGCTTAGGTGCATTCATTTCGCAAATGTGCAGCTCCCAATTTGTTAAAGCTCTAACCGCTAACAAAGTTTTTGTTGATATATTGAGCCCAAGCAGATGGTTAGTTGACTGGCATTCTGGCAACCCATTCCTACAACACTCGGTCAAAAGACAAGCTGAAAATGACCAACGATGAACTGGAGGCGAGTATTGTTGACCCATCAAAAGAAGTGGAGGAAGCTGATGTTAATGCAATGAAAGAAGAGATGTATCAAGTCTAGATAAAGGGGCATCCACCACCGGTTTATCCCGCCAACCCTGCTTATATCCCACCATTGGATCAACCTCAAGATCTTCCCACTATAAATTCATCCCCAGCCTTTCCTACCTACGAACAATGCTTTGGCACCACATCTCAAACACCACCAGCCCCATAACCTAAACCAGTCCCATACCCTCCCCCACCAACCACTCCTGTATTTGTGGCACCTCCACCCGCTGCATTACACCGATTTTCCAGTGAGCCTCTGCTCCAGACTCAAGACAGTCATTATTATCCCCAGAACCGACCTTCAAAGCACCAAAACCATGTTCTTACCCTCCTCATTTTGATCTCTCAGCAGAAATTGAGAAGCCTCCCAAGAATCCTGAACAGGAAGAGATGGCTAGGAAAGACAAAAGCTTGGAGAAATATTTCAGGAATATGTAGGGGCTAGGTGGGCAAGTGAGCGTGGCATATAAATATTTCTATTTGTTCCCAGACGTCCAATTAGCAACAGGGTTCAGGTTGTTCAAGTTTGATTTATATGATGGGCATGGTGATCTCGTGGCACATCTGAGAGGGTTCTGTAGTAATATGAGAGGAGCAGGTGGAAAAGATGAATTACTGATGGCTTATTTTAGTCAAAGCTTAAGTGGCTCAGCTTTGGAATGGTACACCCGACAAGATCATAGTTAGTGGTACACTTGGGTCGATCTGGCCCAAGCGTTTGGATGTCATTTTTTTAGTATAATCTCGAAATTGTCCCAGACGGTTCGTCGCTGACAAAATTTGAGAAAAAGCCCGGGGAAAGCTTCATAGAATACGTTACGTTGGAGAGATCAATCAACAAGGGTTGACCCTCCAATGAAAGAAAGTGAAATGGTTGATTACTTCTTGCAGGCCTTGGAGCCCACTTACTTTGGTCATTTGGTGTCAGCAGTGGGTAAATCTTTTAACAAAGTTGTAAAAATGGGAAGTATGGTGGAGGAAGGACTTAAATCCAACAAAATTATGAGCTATTCTACAATCAAGGCAACCACCCAGGCAATTCAAAGTGGCACTGTAGGTGTATTGGGAAAGAAGAAGAAAGAGGATGTTGCAGTAGTTGAGTCAAGAGCTTGGTCCAGGGACCCGTCACCATATTATAAACAACCTCGACCCCACCCCCAAACTTACCCCCACACTCCATATAGCCCACCATAACACTATTACCCACCACCTGATCCCCACTTCTCTGTCCATCATGCCCAAACATACTCCCAAACCTCCTGCCCGCGCGCAATGGCATGCGCCAACCGCACAAAATACTTACCCAACTCCCCAAAGCACTTACCCACCTCCAAGAGCCTACAGAAATCCCCCTGGAGTAGGTTTCCGGTCTAACGAAACTTTCAAGCATGAGAGGACGTAGAAGAAAAAACCTTTCACCCCTTTGGGAGAATCATATACCAGTTTATTCCACAGGCTAAAATAGTTGGGAATGCAGAGTCCAATTGAGCCTAAGTTGTTGAATCCCCTTCCAAGAAATCTTGATCATTCATTGAGTTGTGAGTATTGTTCGAGGGCTCCGAGGCATGACACAGAGAAGTGCTGGAAATTGAAAAAAGCTATTCAGGAGCTCATTAATACCTGCCGAATTGAGGTGCAAGCCCAAGAGACACCTAATATCAATCAGAATCTGTTTCCAACCCATCACGAGACCCTTATGATTAAGCTAGTTCAAAAGGGAGGAGAGCATAAGAAGCCCTCACAGACTGTAATGATGATCAAGTCTAGTAAAATCAAGCCATGTAGGGAATCAACTAATAGGAAGACATCGATCAAGGTGAAAGAGAAAGGTAGTAAACTAGTCATGGTGGTTCAGAAAGAGTCTTCGAGCGTTGTTGCAGTGAAACAAGAACAAGCCAAAGTGGTGGTGCCATGGGCAACTACCAAGCCCGTTGAAATCGTGGAAGGTGCTCGTATAGAGCTTGTTATCATCAAGCCACTGAATTAGCTACCAGTAATAAGTGGTAAGGCCGTCTAGTGGAATTACGGCCAAGTGATAGTGATGTATAAAGGGAAAGAAGTTAAAGAAGAAGTTTGTCAAACCCACGGTCTGACTCGCTTAGGGAGATGCTTTGCCCCTGAAGAGTTGAGAAAAGCCAAAACTGCCAAAGATAATACAGTGTCAGTGAAGAAGGCTGTAACTGAAGAAGAGGGAAAAGAGTTCTTGAGGAAAATGAAGGTGCAAGATTATTCCATTGTAGAAAAGTTGAGAAAGACCCCTGCTCAGATCTCATTGCTCTCATTATTGATCCATTCTGATGAGCACCGTCGGGCGCTGATGAAAATTTTGAATGAGGCCCATGTTCCCGACAAGATATAGGTAAATCACTTGGAGAAAATAGAAAACAAAATATTCGAGGTGAACAGAGTTACCTTCTCTGATGATGAGTTGCCCGTGGAGGGTACTGAGCATAATAAGGCCCTTTATCTGACAGTGAAGTGCGAAGATTCTGTGGTTACCCGAGTTCTGATCGACAATGGGTCTAGTGCAAATATTTGCCCTTTCTCCATGCTGAACAAGATGAAAGTGGACGATGATAGAATTTGAAAAAACAACATTTGTGTTCGAGGGTTCGATGGTAGGGGAAAAGATTAGGTAGGTGATATAATAATAGAATTGATAATAGGGTCTGTTGATTTCACTATGGAATTCCAAGTGTTGGATGTGGCGGTTTCTTACAAACTTTTGCTAGGGCGACCCTGGATTCATTCAGCCAAGGCCGTGCCATCCACCTTTCATCAGATAGTTAAATTTGAATGGGACAGATAGGAAATTGTGGTGCACGGTGAGGATAATATGTGCACCCTGGGTGATGCCATTGTACCTCTCATCGAAGCTGAAGACGACAGGGGTCCATGGGTATATCAGGTCTTTGACACGATTCAGTTGAAAAAATCTCAGAAGGTGAGTTTGTTCGAATCCCTAAAGTAGCAACCACATCATTTATGGTGGCTTTGGGGATGTTGAAGAATGGATTCGTACCTGGAAAGGGTTTGGGTGCTTCTCCGCAAGGCATCGTGTAACCAGTGTCTCTTCTTAAAAACCTGGATACTTCCGTTTTGGGGTTCAAGCCTACAGTTACAGACATAAGGCAAGCCAGAAAGTTGAAACAAAGAGCATGGGTTCTTTCAAAGCCCATCCCACGGATGTCCAGATCATTTGTCAGGCCTAGTGCCAGAAAGCGCCTAGTATCAACGGTTTCGAGTTCATCGATTGATGATGATGGAGATTTGGATAAGGGGTTCGAGAGGTTGTTCAATGAGGTAAATATGGTGGAAGCTGGAAAAGGATCAAGCAAGGCAGATGTGCAATTTGTGGGGCCCTGTGCAAAGATCAACAATTGGGAAGCTACTCCTCTTCATACTCGGAGGGAGACTTGGTAGTCGGCTTTGATTTTTATTTCGGTATAATCTGGATTATTTGCAGGGTTGTAATTCAGATGCTATGTTTCATCTGTTTGGATGAGTTAAACCTTGTTATCTTTAAATTTCAATGAAATGCAATTTCCTTTCCTTTTATTCGTGATATTTTTGTTTTTATTTTTATTTTCTTTCATGTACAGTTCCTTTTATGTTGGTTTAAATGACATGACACGCATGAGGAATCTCTGGCACGGTCTTAAATGCCAATCTAATTCTGAAATAATACTACAAGAAATTGAGTGTGATGATGAAGTGGAATATGATGATGATGAGGCTTTTGAGGAGATCAGTAAAGAATTAAGCCATTTTGAGGAAAAACCCGAACCCAACCTGAATGATATAGAAGCAATCAACTTAGGGGATCAAGATAATGTTTGAAAAACTAAAATAAGTGTCCATCTTGAACCACAGCTGAGAGAGAAGATAATTAAAGCATTGTTTGAGTACAAAAGATGTTTTTGCATGGTCATACGACGACATGCCGGGTCTAAGCACTGATTTGGTGGTTCACAAATTTCCCACTGACCCAGCATTCCCTCCTGTCAAGTAGAAGCTGAGGAAATTTAAGACTGATATGAGTGTGAAGATCAAAGAAGAAGCCACCAAGCAGTTTGAGGTAAAGGTCATTCGAGTCACACGGTATCCCACCTGGTTAGCCAATGTTGTGCCCATGCCAAAGAAGGATGGAAAGACCAGGGTATGTGTTGATTATCGTGATCTCAACGAGGCGAGTCCAAAGGACAATTTCCCACTGCCAAACACCCATATCTTGATTGATAATTGTGCCAAACAAAAGATTTGTTGTTTTGTGAATTGTTATGCGAGCTATCACCAAGTCTTAATGGATGAGGAAGATGCAGGAAAGACAGCATTCATCATGCCATGGGGAACATACTGCCACAGGGTCATGCCATTTGGTTTGAAAAATGCTAGGGCAACCTACATGAAAGCAATGACAACCATATTCCACGATATTATACATAGAGAGATTGAGGTATATGTGGATAATGTAATTATAAATTCCCGGGAGCAGTCTGACCACGTCAGAGATCTGAGAAAGTTCTTTCAAAGGCTTCACAGGTACAATCTTAAGCTCAATCCAGTAAAATATGCTTTCAGTGTTCCATCTGGAAAGTTTTTAGGATTTATAGTCAGTCGTCGAGGCATTGAATTGGACCCATCCAAAATCAAAGCTATCCAAGAATTGCCACCTCCGAGGAACAAAAACGAGGTAATGAGTTTGTTAGGGAGGTTGAATTACATCAGCAGGTTTATCGCTCAGCTTACGACAACTTGTGAGCCTATCTTCAAGTGGTTAAAGAAGGATGCTGCAGTTAGGTGGACAGACGAGTGTCAAATGGCTTTTGATAAGATAAAGGGATATTTGTCAAACCCACCGATATTGGTCCCGCTAGAACCAGGGAGGCCTTTAATTTTTTATTTGATGGTTTTGGACAATTCGTTTGGTTGTGTGTTGGGTCAGCATGACATCACCGGCAGGAAAGAGCATGCCATATATTATCTCAGCAAGAAGTTCCCAACTTACGAGGTTAAGTATACTCAGCTTGAGAAGATGTGTTGTGCCCTAACTTGGATGGCATAGAAGTTGAAACATTACTTGTCATCTTACACCACCTACCTTATCTCTCGGTTGGATTCGTTGAAGTATATCTTTCAGAAGCCTATTCCTATAGGGAGGCTTGCAAAGTGGAAAATCTTTCTCATGGAATTCGACATTGTTTATGTGACCCAGACTGCAATGAAAGCACAAGGTTGGCTGACCATTTGGCCGAGAATCCAGTAGATGAAGAATATAAACCTTGAAGACATACTTCCTCGATGAAGAGGTAATACACGTTGATCAGCAGGAACAAGCTGAGAAGCCAGGATGGAAACCTTTCTTTGACGGAGCTACCAATATGAAATGAGTTGAGATACGAGCGGTACTTATTTCTGAAACAGGGCAACACTACCCTGTTATGGCGCAACATCTTTTCTATTGTACTAATAATATGGCCGAGTATGAGGCATGCATCTTGGGTTTGGCATTAGCTATGGATATGGGTGTCTAGGAAGTCTTGGTCATGGGTGACTCGGACCTTCTGGTACACCAGATTCAAGGAGAATGGGAAACACGAGATTTGAAGCTTATACTATACCGACAATGTTTGCATGATCTTTGTCAACAGTTTCAGTCAATAGAATTCAGGCATATCCCAAGGATGCATAATGAAGTTGCCGATGCTTTGGCTATGTTGGCGTCAATGTTAAATTATCCAGATAAGGCTTATGTGGACCCTCTGCAGATTCATGCCCGTGATCAGCATGCCTACTGTCATATGGTGGAAGAAGAACTCGATGGTGAGCCATGGTTCCATGATATCAAAGAATACCTTAGAATGGGAGTGTATCCAGTACAGGCCACAGGGGATAAAAAAATAGCAATTCGGCGTTTGGTTTGTTGAGATGCATAGACGGTAGACAGGCCATAGCTATGATGACTGAAATAAAAAAAGGGGTTTGTTGACCGCATATGAGTGGGTACGTACTGGCAAAGAAGATTCTCCGAGTAGGTTATTTTTGGTTTACTATGGAGTGGGAATGTATCAGTTTTGTGCGTAGATGTCATCAATGTCAAGTGCATGGAGGTTTGATTCACTCTCCACCATCGGAATTATACACAATGTCTGTACCATGGCCTTTTGTCGCATGGGGGATGGATGTCATTGGGCCAATTTAACCAGCAGCATCAAATGGGCACAAGTTTATTCTGGTGGCCATTGATTATTTCACCAAATGCGTCGAAGTTAAAACATTCAAGTCGGTAACCAAGAAAGCAGTGGTCGATTTTGTGCATTCAAATATCATTTGTCGGTTTAGGATACCAAAGGTGATCATTACAGACAATGAGGATAATCTTAATAGTCATCTGATGAAAGAGGTATGTCAGCAATTCAAAATTACACATCGTAATTCCACTCCTTATCGCCCCAAAGCGAATGGAGCAGTTGAGGCAGCCAACAAGAATATAGAGAAGATACTCCAGAAGATGGTGGAGAGTTCTAGACAGTGGCACAAAAAGTTACCTTTTTCATTGTTGGGTTACCGCACTACTGTTTGTACTTCAGTAGGGGCGACTCGTTATTCATTAGTGTATGGTACCGAGGCAGTGATACCTGCAGAGGTGGAAATTCCTTCCCTTCTGATTGTCGCAGAAGCCGAAATTGATGATGATGAATGGGTCAAAGCCCTCTTGGAGCAATTGAGTTTGATCGATGATAAGAGATTGGCAGCAGCATGTCATGGTCAATTGTATCAACAGAGAGTGGCATGAGCATATAATAAGAAGGTGTTCCCACGAAAGTTTGAAGTGGTCCAGCAAGTGTTGAGGTGTATTATTCCACATTAGGGCGAGGCCAAATGCAAGTTCACCCCAAATTAGGAAGGGATGTTCATCGTAACGAGAGTGTTGTCCAATAGTGCTTTGTATTTGACAGACATAGAAGGCAAATTTGTTGAAATGGCCATCAACTCTGATGCGGTCAAGAGATATTATGTATAATTTCCTTTGAATTAATTGAATTTGTTTGTAGTTGGCATGTTTTGAAGATTGGAATGACAAAGGCATTTTGTTCTTTTATCTAAACACTTTATCCTTTGTTACCCCTTCGAGCCTTATTTATTTTTTTCATACCCCTCTTTTGGAATCAGTAACAAAATTCGTAAACACAAGCGCTGAAAGTAAGTGAAGGAAAAAGAGAAACGAAATAATGAAAAGAGAGAGAGAAGAAAAATTAAAGAAAAGAAAGGAAGAAAAAAAAATAAAAAAAAGAAAAGAAAAAGAAAAGGAAAAAGAAAAAGAGAAAAAAGAGAAAAAGAAAAAGAAAAATAGAAGGAAAAAAGAGAGAGAAACTAAAAGAAAAATGGAAAGAAAGATCACAACAACAAAGTAATTTTGTGACATGAACTACGTTCGACCTGATTCCTTTTAAGGATACGTAGGCAGCCTCACGGTTCGGTCCCATCATAATAATCCAAAACTCCCCAAGCGAGAAATTGGGGCAGAAGTTGCAGTTGTGCAAGATATTTGATTCCGAAAGTTGTAATTTTAAACACATTTGAATTGTTTTGAGCCTTTGATACCCTTTCTTTCTAACCCTGTCCAAAAGCATGCATTATGGTTCAAGAAATGCTAAGTCCAACAAGAAGAGGTAATTCATGTCAGGGACAACACTCTGGTCCAAGTGGAAAAATGATGGAAATGAGAGAGTCTTATTGGTGAAAACCCTCACGGGCACCGTAAGGCGATGCGCGCTGAGAGAAATGAAAAATGATAGAGTCTTATTGGTGAAAACCGTCACTGGCACGGTAAAGCGAAAGTGAGTTGAGAGAAATCAAAATGAGAGAGTCTTACTGGTAAAAACTCTCGCAGGCACCTTAAGGCGAAAGTGAGTTTTCAAATGAACAAATGAGAGAGGTCTGTGGGTGAAAACCGTTCAGGACACCGCAAGATAAACAAGGTTAGGGTTTGGTTAAAGAAATCAGGTTATGGAATTCAGGGGCAATGAAGCATGGTAATTCAAAGTTTATTGGTTGGACGGATTGAGTCGATTAGTCTGAAACGCATGTCATGATCAATGGTACCAGTTGTTCACTTACATAAGTCTCTTTTCCTTTTCTTTCCTTTTTCTAAATCATCCGGTTTTGTATTCTCTTTATCCTTAACTCTCAAGGTCATTGTATTTCATTTCTCTTGAGGATTGTTCTTTAAGATGTTTCAATGTTAGTCTTGTTCAAAACAAAGAACAAAGGATGTCAAGGCTCACTACCAGTCTCCCAATTTCAAAGAACAGTGGGGCCAGAACGTACCAAAGATGGCATGATGCAAAGTAAGATACGAAGAGTCACTGGAAGTTTCATCGGTGGATTGATTGGGTAGTCTTATGGGAGATACAAGTTTCAGATAAAAGGGGTCAAAGAGGTGAAGCAACAGTCTGGGTAAAAATACTCGGGTCATCGAAGGTCATGGGATTTGAAAGTCAATCAAAAAGGCAAGCGGTTCAGGGCCGGATCGGGTAGCAAGGCAAGGCAACGCAAAACACAGCAGCGCAGACCTTTTCAGCAAGAATGCCATCAACTAACCACCACATTTAAACTAACAAGATTTTTCTTTGATTGAAACTGGGGCAGAGAAAATTTTCTTTGTTTTGTCTATTTTGTCAAAGTCAGGAGCCCACTTGGAGAACAGAGGCATACATTTCAAGTTTCAGCAGTCAGGAGCCCGCTTGGAGAACAGAGGCATACATTTCAAGTTTTAGCAATCAGGAGCCAGCCAGGAGAACAGAGGCATACATTTCAAGTTTTAGCTGTCAGGAGCCCGCCTGGAGAACAGAGGTATTACAATTCAAGTTTTAGTTTTCAAATTCTTATTAATAACCGATAAATGTGATGCCCAGCCACCAAACTGGGGCAAAAAATTTTCTTTATTTTGTCTATTTTGTCGAAGTCAGGAGCCCGCCTGGAGAACAGAGGCATAAATTTCAAGTTTCAGCAGTCAGGAGCCCACTTGGAGAACAGAGGCATGCATTTCAAGCTTCAGCTGACAGGAGCTTGCTTGGAGAACAGAGGCATTACAATTCAAGTTTTAGTTTTCAAATTCTTATTAATAACCGATAATGTGATGCCCAGCTACCAAACTGGGGCAGAAAATTTTCTTTATTTTGTCTATTTTGTCAAAGTCAGGAGCCCGCCTGGAGAACGGAGGCATAAATTTCAAGTTTCAGCAGCCAGGAGCCCGCCTGGAGAACAGAGGAGCCCGCCTAGAGAACAGAGGCGTGCATTTCAAGCTTCAGCAGTTAGGAGCCCGCCTGGAGAATAGAGGTATACATTTCAAGTTTCAGCAGTCAAGTGCCCGCCTGAAGAACAGACGTATTACAATTCAAGTTTTAGTTTTCAAATTCTTATTAATATCCGGTAATGTGATGCCCAGCCACCAAACCGCGGCAGAAGATTTTTTTTGTTTTGTCTATTTTGTCGAAGCCAGGAGCCCGCCTGGAGAATAGAGGCATACATGTAAGGTTTCAGAAGTCTGGAGCCCGCCTGGAGAACAGAGGCATACATTTCAAGTTTCAAAAGTCAGGAGCCCACCTAGAGAACAGATGCATGCATTTTAAGCTTCAGCAATCAGGAGCCCGCCTGGAGAACAGAGGCATACATTTCAAGTCAGAAGTCAAGAGCCTGCCTGAACAACAGAGGAATACATTCAAGTTCAGCGGTCAATCATCACTCGGAGAAAGCGTAAAATATCTCAGATCACAATTCAAGGCAGCAACAAAATAGTTACACCGGGAGAATACAAGTCAACAAAGAACCGCAATATCAAGTTTGAAGATATAGATAGGATTTTGTAGTAGATCATAGTCTAGTTTAGCTTCTTCATTTTGACATGGTGTAATAAGGAGGTCAGTAAGCAGTAGCAGCAGCAACAGTAGTGAAATCATAGCTCCTGGTAGTCCCAACTACCAAAACTTCCCGAACTACACTGACCTGATTCCTTATTATCCAAGGATATGTAGGCAACTTTAGAAGCAGGGTGCGGTCAAATCATTCAAAAATGCTTCACAAGTATTATTCGAACGGGCAAAAATCGCTCGTATCCGCTCACTTATCTTTGCACGAAAACTCTTCGTGTTTCCGAGCATAGAGGGCTAGCTGTGAGCACGTGATTTTTGCCATATATGAATTATTCCGACAGTTTCTAAAAAAATAATAATTTCTTTTAATATTTTCAATTGTGTGGATTTTCATTGCATTTTCTGTTAATTGTTTGCATTTGTGTGCGCATGTTTATTTTTATTAATGAAAAACTACAAATATACATGGGCATTTTAATTTAGGATTCAATTTGATATTTTTAAGGATTAATTAGTAATTAGGCATTTTATAAAAAAGAAAATAAAAAATAGTTTAATTTGCACCTTTAATTTTAACTTTGATGTCAGGTGATTTTTCTTTCAATTTGTTTTAACTAATTGTGATAGTTATTATTTAGAGTTAATAAGTATTTTATTAAGCTAATGTGGTTTTATTATTTAATTTAGGGTTTACTTTCAATTTTGAAAATAAAAAAAAAAAGAAAATTGGAATTAAGAAAAGTGAAAAGAAAGAAAAAAGAAGTTGAAGAAATTAATTTTTGGGCCATGTCTTATAAGATTCAGCCCATGCCCAAAACAAAATCCCAGACCCATTAAATCAGGTCCAAAACCCGCCCTAGGACCGGTCCAACTCCCCCAACGACCAAACAACCCCATTTCACTAAGGGGCAATCAGGACCGTCGAGGATCTTTGATCCAACGGCCCTGAACTGGGCCTATATAAATATATATATATGTCCTAAACTCCCCCCACCCCCTTTAATTCGTCTCTCTCACCTCACTCACGTTCGTCAAGGACCAATCGTAACCCCGCCGTCCACTGCCGCCTGCCGCCCGCCGAAAATCGCCTACGGCGGCGGCCGGCGGCCAATCATCACCAAACTCACACCACAAGATCACCTCAACTTCCTCGTCATGAATCCGCCAATATCTTCCCTCGAACCCCACTGGAATCCCCCAAAATCCCCAAACCCTAGAGCGCCGCCACCGACTCCTCCGCCGTGGCCAGTGGCGCCACCACCCAAACACCACCAAATCAAAACCCCTAAACCCTCCCACTCCCCCTGATCCAAATATCAACATGGTTCTCCTTGAATCCATGTCAATCTCCCCAAACCTTGAATCAAATTCGGAACCCTAATCTTTCCCTCTCCTTTGTTTCATCATTTAAGGGTCTGGGACGTTTACCCTCCGGGCTTTGGAGTTTTTGGACTTAAAACAAGTGTTAGACGGTCTGTTCTGATCACATGAACAACCTGCATAACACTCATTTTTGGTTCAAATCGAGACGACCAATTTAATATGTGCAAACCCTTAGCACATTGTCTCTGACTTCAGGTATTCCTCATCCACGCTCTCTTGTGGATTTTGTTGCTTCCCTGTTTTGTCTTTTCATTTTTATTTGCTTTTCTGCATCCCTCACTTTTCTCTTTATTCTTGTTTTAGATTTGGTTAACTTCCCATAAAGCAGTAGCCTTAATTAGTTTTTTTTTAATTAAGCTGGTTTGTTTATCATTTGATTTCTTTTGGGGACCTCAGAGGTCCAGTTTATTTGATTCAGGTTTGGGGCCTCTACATTCCCCTAGGCTGAGTGGAAATTTGGACTTTTGGGTTTGTTTTGGCCTGTCCCAACAACAACCTCAAAATGGTGTTGTTTGGACTAGGCCCGACCCATATCTGATTTAGTTAGGTTTTAAAAGGTAAAAAACATGGGCATGGGGTAAGATGGGTAGTTCAATTAAAGAATCTTTTGGTATTGAAATGAGAAGCTCCTAGAAACTTCTAGGTTGGGGGCTTGAATGGCAATTTATGATTCTTGGTAGCATTACTTGGGTAACAAATCACGGATTTAGGGGTTAATTTAGTCAAAATAAAAGTTCAAAAGGGGTATGGGGGTAAAAACGAACTCTGAGTCTTGCCCTAACTGCTTGCCTATAAAGGCACTGTGTACTTGCCTTGCAAGTCAGGTTTGAGAAGGGAAAAATTGAGAAAAAATCAAAACAACAAAATTTTCCAAAAAAAAAGTCACTGCTCCATTGAGGATTCTCTCTAATTTCTGAAGTTTTCAATTTCTAAAACACTAGCTGATTCATATGGGTTATAAATGGATTAAACTTGGGTTTTAAAAGTTTGGGGTGAAGTTGTTTTGGTCCCTGTTCGATTGAAACTGGTTTTGGACTACTGCACTTCATTTCTTTGATTTGAAATAGAATCTGAGTAATCTCTGATGTTGCTCACTGCTGATTCATCATTTTCTCCTTTGCTTTTCCATTCCCAGGTACACCTTTTGTAATCTTGTTGATTATGAAGTGAAAATTTGAGAAAATGAACTGATGTGAAGAGTTGGAGCACGAGAATTTTTTTTTTACTTTTGTCTCCTGGTTTGCTTTTATTCTGATTTATTGTGACTCTTTGTCTAATTTGGGCTTACATGAGTCGTTATGTATTATTGAAATCCTTACATATGTAGATCTTATCTGATTGTCTAGTTTTAGTAGTGTAGCTTAAGTTGGCAATTTATGTTAGCTGAAGGTAGAAATTGATCTGGGAATTATCAGGTTTTGGCATTTATCAATGTGTGTAAACTTGATATTGTTCTAGTAGTTTGGTTAAGCTGTAATAATTAAACTTCTGTTGTTCACAAGGCATGGGATTCATCTAAATTTTGGGTTGTGTTAGTACTGGGTTCGCTTCATATTTTAAATGATCTTAGGTTTGGACTATTGTGTGAGCTTGAAATGATTGTAGGATTAATATGGGTGTTTATACTAATGCTAATTCAGCAGGTGCTTTAAAAGGTTGTTAGTTAAATCTTGTATATGTTGCAACGTTTGTCTTCCATAGTTTTAGTTTTGAGGACATCTGACTAGAATTTGGAAATCTGCAAAAAAAAATTATCGTGCATACTCTCTCTAAGTGTAAACGTGTTAAATTTGTGTCAAGGGAGTTTCAATCAGAAGCTCAGTCGTTAATTTCACACGTGAATACAAATTTTGTTTGTACTACTATGTCCCAACCAGCACCATTTGGACAAACCCAACGCTTGCCCAATGACGTGTCCAGCGAGTCCGATATTATTGATACTTATGGTGTCTCTCAGAACTTTAATTTTGCTAGTCTTGGGCTTGCAAGGGTTCAACATTGTTCCCATGTTCAAGCCTGCTGGAGCTTCGGATCTGGGCCTAATCTTAGGCCCAAGCTTGACCAATTTTTTGCATAGAATAATTAATTCCCTCCCCATGTGAGCTCCCTTAATTAATTACTTAGGACTTCAATTATATTTAGTTTAATTAGTTGTCTCCCTTTGATAATTAGGAGGTGTGCCATTTTAAGCGATACAAATAGTTATGGATCTTGTGTCAGTTTATATATAAAATTGATTAATAGTCGTAGCAAGCCTTTAGGGTCATTTAAAATACGATTGTGGTTGCATATACGTTCGCGTAACATGATCACAATTCTAAAAAAATCAATTTGGAGTATGCGTTTGCGCAACATTGATCAATCTTTCTCTTAATAATAAAATGGGTTACGGGCTATTAATTAATTTTATTTTACATAGCTTAAGGGGTGCCGTTCACCATTTTGATCATATGTCCTTTGTATTAATTTCTTATGGATTAGATACAAATATTTCGCAGAATATTCTTTAGGGAAGTCTTAAAATACTATCGTGATTGTGTATACGTTCGCATAACATAATTATGGTTCTAAAAAAATCAGAGTATGCATTCGCGCAACTTTGGCCCAAATTCTCTTAATAAATAATAAAGCGTTATTGATTGTGGACACGTTCGCATGACATGATTTTTGACGCGCCAAACAGAGCGGGTATATGTACGCGTAACCCATTTCAAGATAATGTTTCTTATTAAAAGAAGTGAAAGAAGAAAAAGCACATAGGTTTAAAAATCAGTAATTAAATAATTTCATAAGCCAAGTATTATCAGAGTGACTGTGTTAGAACCACGGAACTCGGGAGTGCCTAATCCCTTCTCTCGGGTTAACGGAATTTCTTACCCGGATTTCTGATTCGCAGACTGTATACAAAGTCAAACCTTTTCCTCGATTCGCGATTTAAATCACTGACTTGGGATACCATAAATCTCCCAAGTGGCGACTCTGATTTTTAATTAATTAATCCCATTTTAATTGTCACTTCAAGTTGGATATAACTCCCCTTTATTATACCCCTTTCGGGGGTGTAGTAAAAAAGGAGGTGTGACATGCCGCACGACCCAGAATGTCAAATTCCATGTCATCGAAGGAGACATGAGGTACAACACCTTGTTCAGGAGACCACGGATACACTGCATGAGAGTAGTACCATCCACCAAATGATGAAATTACCTACAAAGGATGGGATTAAAACTCTCTACGGGGAACAACATGCAGCTAGGGAAATGTACGTTATGCATGATATCGCACCAACACTGATGCCTCCACCCACGAATGAACCAAATAATGATCAAACTACATCTTCAGTCAAGCCCGATTAAAAAACCAGAGGACCGTACCACGTCCTCATTGCAAGCAACTGAGATATATCGGACCTCGTAACATCACCGGCATATCCCACGCTAAGGTATCGCCATCTCCCTTTCTCATTTTATATTTTTCACTAACTCTTATGCAGGCGCCCGATCGAACCAGTCGAGACGCTAATCTAGCTCGAAGACATTAAGGTTTTAAAGCATCCATCGCACTCTTTTCCTTTACCGGCAAGGTTTTTAACGAGGAAACATCCACATGCTACCTAATGGAGACTCAACAAGTTTTCAAGGCTTATTTTGCAATCAGCTTCGAACTATAACACCCCGTAAATTTGAATCAGTTGTGGAAGCATTAAATGAGTATTCATGTGATGGTTATCAATTGGCTATTATAATAAGTGTACGAGACAAATCATAAGTGATTTGGGTTCCAAGGAGAGGCCTAAGTCTAATCCATGTTGGAAATTACATGATAGACTAAAAATTCCAAATGAGTACGCACCAGACCTCACTTAGGACGAGCATATCTACCTGTATATTAAGTGTTGTGTTATGCACAACCTAACAAATTAAATCTCTTTGAGTCTAGTTTCAAGCACATCAAACCTCTCATCATTTGGACGTTCCTACAAGAAGTTATGACCATATTACTAAAGACATACCACACAGTTATTTTGGCGGACAGCGAAGCGAGTTCGCTTCGCCAAAGTAGACGCGGATTTTTTTCTTCCCTTGAATGAAATGGACACCAAAGCGAGGAAACTTCACTAGAGTAGACGCACCCCAGTCCCAGCTCTTTTAAGCCAATTTCAGGGTTCATTTTTTCCTATTTCTTTTGGACGAATTTTGGGGTCTTCTTCCACCCTCTCAAGACCTCCAACCCCTCCCATCTTCAAGGTAAGCAATCTCCATTAACTTGGTGTAAATTCCATCATTCTTACACTAGTATTGATGAAATCTACTCATCAAATACATAGATCTTCAAGAAGTTCCTTCAAGAACTCAAAGGAGGGTTTTGCAAGATTTCTTCCAAAAAGGTAATCCTACACCCTTAGACTTACATGTATGGATTTATTAAGGGAATATGAGTATGAATAATTATTGGAACTCTTGGTATGGTAATTGGAAACCATAAGTTCCCAATTTAATTACACAACTATTATAGAGATTGAAAGATATTTATTTAATGGAACGTTATTGGTTAAAGGTGGTGTTTACCTTATGGGTGATAAAGAATAATATTGATTATAACCATTTGAGACTTTAGAATTTATCCAAGAGAAAGTGAATCGGTTATTGGGTGTAGAAACACCATTGATAGGGATTATGAAGCTTTATACTCACCAAGTGTTTGATAAAATGCCTAAGTGACCCAAAACATGGATATTGTTGCTAAATCCCTTTGAATTGTATTGATATAGATTAAGGTTTAAAGGGTTGGCGAATGTTATATTATGCTCAAGAGAAGGAAGTTAAGGTATGTGAGGCTAACTCTCTATGTTTGGAAATTTCAATGATTCTCCCTACACTATGTTTCTTTTATAACGTATCAATTGCCTCAGAAATAAAGTAAAGCCTAGTTCATTGAATAGTTGTAGAACTTCTATTCCATAGCTTCATAACTCGTTCATAAATTTCATTCTGAACGGTGTGAGCTCAGTTCGTATCCAATATAGACTTGGGCTTGATGTCTCTAAGTCTCAGTGTAGCTTACTCAGCATGTCATAAATAGTTGAAGTTTCAGTGTTCATAATCAGTTCAAGAATACATGTCCCATTCAAGTCCTATTTAGTATTCCAGTATTATGTAACTCAGTGTGATTCAGTATTTCACTATCATATATTGCAATATGATTCTCAATTCCTGATTTTAAATCCGTGAATGTTGAACACTTGTATTTGGGCTTGAGGCCACAGTTTATGTTATATGCATTTTTGGGCCAAAGGCCACATTTTATGCTTTATGCATCTTTGGGCCTGAGGCCGCAATATATGCTTTATGGATTTTGGATCTAAGGTCGCAGTTATGTATACGTATACTTGGACCCGATGCCGTATTTTGTGCACATATATATATTGGGCCTGAGGCCGCAATTTAATATTCAGATAAACAAGTTGTTCATCATTCAGAAGAGGGAGTATTCTTATTCTTACTTCCTTCCAGTTCAATTATTAGTTACCATTCAGTTATCAATTACCATATCACTTACCAGTTATCAGTTCAGTTATCAGTTCTAATATCAGTTATCAATTATTATTTTAGCTTCAGTTTCAATAGTTATTATTTTAGTTATCAATTAAAAATTCTCAATTATCAGCTTAGTTTTAGTTTCAGCATTTATAATTCTTTCTTTCAGTTGCTTTACATACCAGTACAATTCAAATGTACTGACATCCCTTTTTGCCCGGGGCCTGCATCTCACAATACAGGTAATGATTTGCAGGTTGATGGTGCAGAGCGCTAGGATTCTCGTACCAGCTATTTGGTGATCCCCAGTTCTTTCAGGGCATTATCATTATTTTACAGCCTTTCAGTATTTACAGATAGTTAGTGTTTTCAGTACTTCAATAGAGGCTTTATAGACTAGAGTAATAGTTGGACAGAGTCTCCGACTTTTCATATTAAGCCATATTGGCTGCAAATATGTTTTAGAATTGTATTAGTATTTTCGTACTTTGATTTATATCATCCAGTCTTTTAATATATAAACATGTGTTAGTTTATCTTCCATATTCAGTATGTTATGATATCACATGTTGATTCATCCAGCCAGTTGGTTCGCACGGTCACATGTAGTCAGGCACCGAGTGTTGTGTTACGTCCAGGCCCAAGTTCTAGGCATGACAAAGCTTGGTATCAAAGCACTAGGTTCAAGAGTCCTGGGGAGTCTATGAAGCCATGTCCAATGGAGTTTCCTTTATATGTGTGTGCGGCCACTCATATAAATGGTTAACTACTAGGACATTCAGGATTGTCTCACTTCTTTCTACTCTAGATCGTGCCACAAATCTTAGAGCAATAGTTAACCTTCTCTTCCGATCGAATTCCAAACCTATTGGATGCCCAAGAAACATGCATGAAAAACCTAAGGTTCTAGAGAGAACAATTGCCCATTGGGTATATCTATGGAGTACATGTTGGTGACATATGAGATTTGAGAAAATGTTGTAAGTGGGATGTAATGGATAGTAGTACAGATTAGAGCATAACCTAATCAGAAGTACAAAAGCAGTTATCATGTTTTATGGTTGTCAGTTTATCTTATTACCAGTTAGCGGCCTTTCAGTTAGCAGGTTTATGGTTATTTAGTACGCCAGTATTCAGTTATATGTTCACCAAATATCCAATTTTCAGTGTATCAAAATTATTGGAGACTTGTGAGTATACGGTGATGCATATGTATGCTCAAAGAAAATGTAAGTAATAGTGATTATAACGACATCTTTGCATGTTTTAGGTATTAAGACACAAGACTCGTCGGATGGTGCATGAAGTGATTATCAGATATGTATGGCAGTGTATGCGCATGTCAGACCTCACAATGTAACAGGTTAAGAATTCAACCGCAGCAGGCATAGAATTGATCACTATAGTTTTGGACAGAAAATAGCCTAAGGGAAATATAGCTAAGAATAATATGATGTACGAAATGAGAACCAAGAGCAGGTGACATCGAATTTTAGGGAATGATTTTAAGTTGGTTAGATTTATTCAAATCAAAACTAGAAAGTACCATGTTAGTGAATTTGTATACGATGTGGCTATTATTGTGAGATAAAATATATGACAGTTCTCCCTTCACATGATGTGACTATGTGTTTAGGCTGGAGGTTTATAGTCTGAAGTGATTTTGAAGTGTATAGAAAGTTTGGGGTTAGATATTCCAATTTTGTTTAAGAAAGATGAAATTTCTCTAAGTGTGATCCATGTGCATAGTTCAAAAAGAATAATAGTGTACGGCAAAAGAATATGGTCCGATGATGAGGGAAGTTAGGATAAACCTTATGCTTCACTTTAGTTATTCAAAGCAGAGCAAGAAAACATGGTGCTAGCGGGTAGTTAGTGAAAGAATAGTAAATAAGTGTAACGACCCGACCGGTCGTTTTGAGAAATTAAGCTCCGTTCAGCGGCACAAGGTCTGGAACCACTTCGTAATATGATTATCGACTTGCGTTTATGGTGGAATTCGGCTTTCGGATGGTTTGGAATCAAATTGGAAGAAGGAACCTTGTTTTGGAAGTTGGAACGGTGAAAAGTTGACTGGAATTGGACTTTTGGGTAAACGACCCTAGAATGGGATGTGGATGAGCTCAACAGCTTCGTATGGTGATTTTGGACTTAGGCGCGTGTCCGGATTCAGATTTGGAAGTCCGTAAAGTAAATTGAGGCATTTCGGCGAAAGATGAAGTTGGAAAATGAAGAAGTTTGACCCACAGTTGACTTTTGGGATATCGGGGTCGGAATGAAATTCCGAGAGTTGGAATAGCTCCGTTATGTAATTTTGGAATTGTCTGCAAAATTTGGCGTCATTCCGAGTTGAATTAATAGGTTTCGGCACGAGATTCGTTATTTGATGATTTGAAAGTTTATAAGCTTGATTTTTTGGTTCGACTCATCGTTTCGATGAGGTTTTATGTGATTTGAAGCTTCGAGCAAGTCCGTGTTAGGTTATATGACTTGTGTGTGTGATTAGACGGGGTCGCAAGGGTCTCGGGTGTGTTTCGGATGGGCTACGGACCTTTTTCTTCTAATTTCGAACTGCTGAACTACTGCTTCTGATATCCTTCTACGCGATCGCAAAGCTTCTCCCGCGATCGCGTTGCTTTGCCTAGGACCACCCCAAAACTCTTCTTCGCGTTCGCGTTTAGAGCCTCGCATTCGCGAAGCTCTGCCTCACCCTTCACTGCGTTCGCGTCTACCCCATCGCGTTCGCGTAGTTTTTCATATTCCTTCATCGCGTTCGCACTCCTGCTTCCGCGATCACGAAGCATTGCTGGCCCCTTCTCTGCGTTTGCATTCATGATGCACATTTCTGGGCTAATCAATAATTCCTCTACACGATCACGACCCTTGTTCCGCGATCGCGAAAAACAAATAACTGGTCAGACAGTTTTAAATCCCAAATTCGAGGGTTTCACCATTTATTCACATTTTGACCTCTAGAGCTCGATTCTTGGCGATTTTTGAAGGGATTTTCAACTGGGCGACATGGGTAAGTGTTTCTCACTTGATTTAGATCAATTTCCATGAATCTCCTCTTAATTTCATCCTTTAATTTCAGATTTTTAATGTAAAAAAAATGGGTAGAACTTCATAGACCAAATTATTGAGTTTTGAGTGGGCATTTGACCTCCGAATTGAGAGATTTTTATATGGTTAGACTCGTGAGAGTAGGAGGGTTTTGAAAATGTGAAAATTATTCAATTCCGAGATGTTGGCCTGAGGGGAATTTTGGTCATTTTACCTAATTTCGCGCTTTAGCTTTGAATTAAAAAGTAGAATCAGTTGCTTGAGATGTTATTTACAATGTGTGATTTAATTGAATAGATTTGGTCCATTTTGGAGTCGAGTACTCGTGGCAAGAACGCGGTTGATAGTTGATTTTAGCCTGTTTGAGGTAAGTATCTTGCCTAACCTTGTGTGGGGGACTTCCCCTTAGGATTTGAGTCTTCTCTGTTGATTGTATTCCGTGTACGCGAGGTGACAAGTGTGTGCTCGGATTTATTTGTGGTAAATTGTCCCTTTTAGGCTCTCAGTCCCTTGTAATCACTGAGTATGAAGTTGTCTTGATACGGTTGAGTTCCCTGTTATTAGTTTCACCTCTACATATCTTACTTGGAATTTATTTGCCCTTTTTGGTTTATTCTTGCTGCCTAATTGACCTTTACTTGTTTAAATGAAGACATTTACCCTATATATATAGCCACGTTAGCCTTCCTAACTGCTTGTCTTTAATTGAAAATCATTATTTTTATCTCTCATATAATTAATGGGCCTTAATTGAAAAGAGGTTAGATATCCTATGCTTAGTTGATATTACCTTACTTGAAATTTAGTTGAATTGTGTTAAATTCCTTGTTGTTGAATTACGTATTATGGAATCGTGCTTCGTAGTATTTTCTTCCTTGTTGAGTTATTCTTATTGTGCTTAGTATTTCTCTGTTACAGTTATTCCTTGTGATTTAGTTGTACCATCTACTGGTGACTGGAAGTACCTGAGTCGATTACCTTGCCTTGTTCTGTATATATATTTTAATTTGTTATGTTGTATTTGAGATGGTGGTGCACCAGGTTTCTGTCGTGCGGTTGTTGATATTGTGGTGCACGAAGTTTCTGCCGTGCGGTTGCTGATATTTTGATGCACGAGGTCTCTGTCGTGCAAATGTTGTTGAGGAGTTGCACGAGGTCCTTGCCGTGCTATTTTTTCTATTGATGTTTTTGCACATGCGGCGTAATAAGTCGGGATATGTTATATGCTTATATGTGGGTTGTGCATGTGGCGAAATAAGGTGGGAACATTGTGATGCACGTGTGGCGAAATAAGGCGGTGCTTATTATATTATTATTTGCACACGTGGCGAAACAAGGTGGGCTATGTCAGGGTTGATTGTAATGAATTGTGACGACCTGTGGAGGCATTCCTATTTTGTTTACTATTGTGATTGCGGGTTGCTTACCTGTATGAGTTTTATCGTTCAGAAGTCGTGAGGAAACATTGTACGTATGGTCTGTTCTCCTATTCATGTTTACTAGTTGATAGAATTCTTGTTAGAACACTTGCACAAGCATACACGTAGTTGAATACTCCCGCTAGAGGTGAATTGCTCCTAATTTTGCTAAGGGTGGAGGTACGCCCTCGTTCATCCATTTTATATGTGAGAGTAGCCATAGTTAGCCAGTTAGTGGTCAACATGACCGAGTGATTGATGGGGCACAAGATGCCAAGTGTTAGATTGTAGATGTGGGGTTTTCGTGAGTTGTGGTTTTTCGAGATTTCTTGAAAAAATCGTGGAAAGAGCTGAATAAGGCCTTATGTGAACATCACTGTAGGATACGAGTTATTGACTTGTTTTTCTCTTGTTGTGTTGTGACCTCAGGATTTGGATTGTGATTTCTGCCATCATTTTCATATCATCATTTGTTGTATTCTTGTTGCTACTTATTGCTCGTTTACCTTATTGTGATTTGTAGCATTTTTAGTCATCTGTGCAGTCTTTACATATTTACATATTATTTCTATTATTTCTATGATTATACTATTTATTAACCGGTAGGTGTCTCGATTGTTCCTTGTCACTACTCCAGCGAGGTTAGTCTTGATACTTACTGGGCACCGCCGTGGTGTGCTCATGCTACTCTTCTGCACACTTTTGTTCTGCAGATTCAGGTACTCCCATTCAGTTCTGTCGGCCTTGGAAGGAGGCGTATCGGTGGATACTTCGAGGTATATCTGCTACGTCCGCAGACCGAGGAGTCCTTTTCCAGCTTTCTGTAATAAGTATAGTTCTTTCAGTATTTCTCCTTTGTATAGATATTCTGGAGTCAGAGCATCTTATGTATCCCTTAGCTTGTGATTTGTGAGATTTCGGGTTTTGAGAATTTTTGTTAGTTTTGAGAGTTGTTATTGTATGTGCCAGGCGGCACTCTAAACACTGATTTATTTTGCTAACTCGGTTTTTAATTATTTTCTTCCGCAATTTGGTTTATATTCTGCATTGTTAGGCTTACCTAGTCGTAGGGACTAGGTGCCATCATGACATGTTCACGGAGGGCGAACTGGGGTCGTGACAAGTTGGTATCAGAGATCTAGGTTCATAGGAGTCACAGATCACAAGCCGGTTTATTAGAGTCTCGTGGATCGGTACGGAGATGTCTATACTTATCTGCGAGAGGCTATATGAACGTTAGGAAAATTTCCACTTTATTTGATTTCCCTATCGTGTGAGACTTTTGACATCCAAATCCTAAACCTCTGTCTTTTACTCTCTCACAGATGGTGAGGACACGTACTACCCGAGGTGATCAGGCACCCGCGCCCCTTGCTGCAGCCGTCGGAGGTCGAGGCCGGGGTAGAGTTCGAGGACGCGCACGTGGTGCAACGAGAGCACCTGCGCGAACGGCCGCCGAGATCCTACCAGCAGATCCAGCCGGAGTCCGAGCATCTAACACGTCTACAGCTACTGCTACTCCAGCCGTTCAAGAGACTTTGGCGCAGTTCATGAGTATGTACACCACTTTGGCTTAGGCCGGATTGCTTCCCCTTAAGACCGATACCAGATATGGACTTGGAATCAGTTCTTTTGGAAACGGATGGAAAGTGAGGAATCTGGTTTGAAGGCTTAATGGTATTGCTAGAAAGGTTAAATTTCAGTTGAGATGGTGTCGTCGTTCCAAAATGGATTGGGGAGACATGGGGTCACTCACGGGTATATGTTGGAAGTGAGCACTCAGTAACTTGAGGAATTCAAGGTGAATCTTAGCACGTTCGAGGACGAACGTTAGTTTTAAGAGGTGGGGATGTAACGACCCGACTGGTCATTTTGAGAAATTAAGCTTCGTTCAGCGGCAAAAGGTCTGGAACCGTTTCGTAATATGAGTATCGACTTGTGTGCATGGTGGAATTCGGCTTTCGGATGGTTTAGAATCAAATTGGAAGAAGGAACCTTGTTTTGGAAATTGGAACGATGAAAAGTCGATCGGAATTGGACTTTTGGGTAAACGACCTGGGAATGGGTCGTGGATGAGCTCAACAGCTTCGTATGGTGATTTTGGACTTAGGCGCGCGTCCGGATTCAGATTTGGAGGTCCGTAGAATAAATTGAGCCATTTCGGCGAAAGATGAAGTTGGAAAATGAAGAAGTTTGACCCACAATTGACTTTTGGGATATCGAGGTCGGCCTTGGAAGGAGGCGTATCGGTGGAGACTTCGAGGTATATCTGCTACGTCCGCAGACCGATGAGTCCCTTTCCAGCTTTCTGTAATAAGTATAGTTCTTTCAGTATTTCTCCTTTGTATAGATATTCTGGAGTCAGAGCCTCTTATGTATCCCTTAGCTTGTGATTTGTGAGATTCCGAATTTTGGGAATTTTTGTTAGTTTCGAGAGTTGTTATTGTATGTGCCAGGAGGCACTCTAAACACTAATTTATTTTGCTAACTCGGTTTTTAATTATTTTCTTCCGCAATTTGGTTTATATTCCGCATTGTTAGGCTTACCTAGTCGTAGGGACTAGGTGCCATCACGACATGTTCACGGAGGGCGAACTGGGTCGTGACAATAAGTTTTGAGTAAATACCGTGAATTAGCAATTTCAGCAGAGCTAGTAGAGGTAAGATTTGATTCACTTAGACGGGTTAACTCTAGTGAGTGGATGATATTTGAAATACCGAACATGTTTTAGAACCCAAAGAGTTTAAGTTAAACCCGAAGTACAGTGATAAGGAAAAAAAATATAGCTAGTAGTAAAAGAGCAAGCAGTAGAAGAATAGCTTTTAGGAATTATCGAAATGTGGTTTCTCCAAGATTGATAATGTCAATAGAGTTAAATTATTAAGATGGTGTATGATAGTTATGGGTACATTAGCTTTGCGTTATGTGAATAATTTATTTTTTCTAGCTCAGGAGTAAGTTGGAAGATGAGTCGTCATTGACATAGAGTGCAAGGAATTGTAGAAAATAAGGAAAGTTATTCGGATCCCAACAAAAAGAGAAGGATCCGCAAGTATAATATCTTTGGTCTAAGGGGTGATTTGAAAATATTCAGCAAGTCCAGTTAGAGATTTGAAACCCAAATAGTTAGCATGGAATATGAAAAAGAAAACCAGTTCGGTAATAAGGAAATTGTATAATTACCACAAGTAATAAGTCTAGCATGTGTAAGAAACACAAAGTGAGTAGAATGATCATCGAGCTTAGTTATTGGTGATAAAGTGATCATAGAAAATCAATAAAACCATGCCCAATTATGTATTACGAGGGCAGTGCCATTGCACGAGACCCTTCTGGCCAGAGACTTAGCTCATTGCAAGACTATAAGTGTTTTCAGGAAGCTCTTAGGAAGATAATCAAGTGTGGGAAGTATAGCTCATGAATGAGGTAGACAAGGGAACTATGTTGAAAGAAGTTCATTGCTTATCCAAGATAGGAGTTTGAGTTTCGGACACCAAAGATAGTGAAGTTGTTATCTAGAACAGGACATGTTCCTCCTTAGTAGCCGAAGTGAAAGAGAAACGGTTTGGTGATCCCTACTTATTGCAACTGGATGAAGGAATTAACAAACACAATACTATGGCTTTTGAACAAGGGGGAGATGATAGTACTTTGAGGTACCCCGATAGATTATGTGTTCCAACCATAGATGGACTTAGTAAGGGAGGAAGATGTTAGAAGTCCATATGTCCAGGTATTCTATCCACCCAGGTTCCCCAAACATGTATCATAACCTCCAGGAGACTTATTGGTGGGACGACATGAAAAAGAAGGTTGCAGACTTTGTGGCCAACTGTCTGAATTATCAACAAGGGAAAGTCGAGCAGCAGAAAACCAAGTGTTTATCTCAGAACACATACATCTTTTAGGGGAGATGGTAAATATGGACCTTATAATATGATTATCTCCTCATTTTGAATTGAAAGCATGATTTTATGGGCGAAGTTGTAGATTTCCAATTAGTTGGTTCGAGGTTGGAGAAGTGGAAATTGTTAGGACCAGATTTGGTCAATCAGTCTATGAAGAAAGTCAAGTTGATTAAAGAGAACTTGAATATAGCTCTGAGTCGCCAAAAATCCTATTCAAACATGAAACATAGAGACCTAGAGTTTCAAGTTGATGATTAGGTGTTTGTAAAAGTTTCGCCTATGAAAGGTGTTATAATATTTGGAAAGAAAGGAAAGCTCAATCCCAAATATATCAGCCCATATAGGATCCTATGAAGGATCGGGTAAGTAGCTTATGAGTTAGAATTTCCACCATAATTAGCAGTTGTATACCAGTATTTCACGTGTCATGTTATAAAATTCAAGTTTCCAGTATTCAGATCTCATGTCATAACATTTATGTTTCTAGTATTCAGATCTCATGTTAGAACATTCAAGCCAGTTCAGTACTCAGATACTCATGTCAGTTCATTACTCAGATATTCATACCAGCTTAGTACCCAGATATTAATACCAGTTCAGTGATAAGATGTTCATATCAATTCAATACTCGATTATTTGTGCCAGTTTTGTATTCATATATCCACGTTAGTTCAGAATTCACGTATCTGTAACAGACAAGTGTTCATGTATATATATCATGTTATGCGTATTATTATGCCCTACGGAGCTAGTGTTTTGCTCTGTTACCTGATATGTATTTGGAGAAATGTCGAAGGTATCTAGCCTTCTCATTCAGGCCTTATATTACAATCTCCATGTATTTCAGTATTTAGTCAGCCTAGTAGCAATTCAGTCTAGTACCTCATCAGTTCAGTAATCGTGTATTCATTTAGTTTAGTATGCAAGTGTTAATGAAAGTTATGTTTCCACCATACCCGTTTAAGGTCCGGAGCAAGCAGAAGTTATAGTCAGGACAATCATTCGAGGACGAATGATCCCAAGGGGGAGATAATGTAACACTCTGTAAATATGAATCAATTGTGGATGCATTAAATAAGTATTCATGTGATGGTTATCAATTGGTTATTATAAAAAGTGTATGAGACAAATCAAAAGTGACTTGGGTTCCAAGGAGAGGCCTAAGTCTAAGCCAAGTTGGAAATTACATGATAGACTAAAAATTCCAAATGAGTATGCACGAGACCTCACTTAGGAAGATCGTATATACCTGTAAATTAAGCTTTGTGTGATGCACAACCTATCAAATTAAATCTCTTTGAGTCTAGTTTCCAACGCATCAAACCGCTCATCATTTGGACATTCCTACAAGAAGTAATGACCAAATTACTAAAGACATACCACCCCGTTATTTTGGCGGACAGCAAAGCGAGCTTGCTTCGCCAAAGAAGACGTGGATTTTTTTTCTTCCCTTGAGTGAAACGAACAGCGAAGCGAGGACACTTCACTAGAGAAGACGCGCCCCAGTCCCAGCTCTTTTAAGCCAATTTTAGGGTTCATTTTTCCCTATTTCTTTTGGACGAATTTTGGGGTCTTCTTTATGTGCTATTCATAAATACCTATACTAATACATACGTAAAGTTTGAACTAGACAGGAATGAGATTTTGTCAAATTTACTGTGTCTAGTCAAGATTACCATGGTAAGCACTTGAGATACTTTCTTTTGTATATGTACTATTCATACACCCTCTCAAGACCTCCAACCCCTCCCATCTTCAAGGTAAGGAATCTCCATTAACTTGGTGTGAAACTCCATCATTCTTACACTAGTATTGATGAAATCTAGTCATAAAATACATAGATCTTCAGGAAATTCCTTCGAGAACTCAAATGAGGGTTTTTTTTAAGATTTCTTCCAAAAAGGTAATCCTACACCCTTAGACCTACGTATATGGATTTATTAAGGGAATATGAGTATGAATAAGTATTGGAACTCTTGGTATGGTGATTGGAAACCATAAGTTCCCAATTTAATTACACAACTATTATAGAGATTGAAAGATGCTTATTTAATGGAACTTTATTGGTTAAGCGTGTTGTTTACCATATGGGTGATAAAGAATAATATTGATTATAACCATTTAAGACTTTAGAATTTATCAAAGAGCAACAGTATCGGTTATTGGGTGTATAAACACCATTGATAGGGATTATGAAGCTTTATACTCACCAAGTGTTTGATAAAATGCCTAAGTGACCCAAAATATGGATATTGTTGCTAATTTGGAATCCCTTTGAATTGTATTAATATAGATTAAAGTTGAAAGAGTTGGCAAATCCCTTTGAGGCCGCAGTTTATGCTTTATGCATCTTTGGGCCTGAGGCTACAGTTTATGCTTTATGCATTTTGGACATGAGGTCGCAATTATGTATAGGTATACTTGAGCCCGAGGCCGCAGTTTGTGCACATATATATATTAGGCATGAGGCCGCAGTTTAATATTCAGATAGACAGGTTGTTCATCATTCAGAAGAGGGAGTATTCATATCCTTACTTCCTTTCAGTTCAATTATTAGTTACCATTCAGTTATCAGTTCTGATATCAGTTTTCAGTTATCATTTTAGCTTCAGTTTCAATAGTTATTATTTCAGTAATCAATTATAAATTCTCAGTTATCAGCTTTGTTTCAGTTTCAGCATTTATAATTCTTTCTTTCAGTTGCTTTACATACCAGTACAATTCAAATGTACTGACGTCCGTTTTTACCCGAGGCCTGCATCTCACAATGTAGGTAATGATTTACAGGTCGACAATGCAGAGCGCTTGGATTCTCATACCAACTATTTGGTGATCCCCAGTTCTTTCGGGGCATTATCATTACTTTACAGCCTTCCAATATTTACATATAGTTAGTGTTTTCAGTACTTCAATAGAGGCTTCATAGAATAGAGTAACAGTTAGACATAGTTTCAGACTTTTCACATTAAGCCATGTTGTTTGCAAAAATGTTTTAGAATTGTATTAGTATTTCTGCACTTTGATTTATATCAACTAGACTTTCAGTATATCAACATGTGTTAGTTTATCTTCCGTATTCAGTATGTTATGATATCACATGTTGATTCAACTGGCCAGTTGGTTCGCTTGGTCACATGTTGCCAGGCACCGAGTTCTGTGTTACATCCAGGCCCAGTTTCGAGGCGTGACACAAACATTGCGAGGCATCCCCTCGGAAGGCCATTCGTTAGAAAAAACAAGAAACGCCAAATGGGGTCCAATAGGAGAATGATGTACCGGTCCAAACGGTCGTACGAACCATGTCTGTGTAGCTAGGCCCCCAATGGCAAGAACATGTATACTTGTACCAAGTAATCCAAGAATACCTTTTGTCGAAGCATTTCACACTCCAAAAGAAACTCAGCATTTTTGCAAAACAATGACTACTCTGTCAAAGCGCCCTGAACACTCAGGGGCTGGCGTCGACAAATCAATCTCCGAACGATCTCCGGGTCGGGACTCCAAGCTCATAAGCCCTCAATGAGGCAACATGAAAATCACGAAATGACTCCAAGGCCGAAAATGTCCTGAACACTAAGGAACTGGTGTCAAAATCTCAAAAATTGTATGACCTCTGGGTCAGAATTGCTAAAGTCGTAAGTCCTCAATGAGGCAATACCAAGCTTACAAGTAAATGGCTCCCAAGCCAGGATGCCCTCGTCGACTCGGGCACTGTTTCCAAGCACAATCCATTACAAAAACTTGAGGCCATAACACCCCAAGCGGGTAGACTCGATCTTGAAAGACCTACATAACGCAGCAACATCATCTGTTAACCTCAAGCAAAGCATAAATCACACTTGTACCAAGTGACAACATCTGTAAGACCTCAAGCAAGGCATAAACCGCACTTGTACCAAGTGGCAACATCTATAAGACCTCAAGCAAGGCATGAACCATACTTGTACTAAGTATCTAAAACCTATAAGACCTCAACTGCATGAAAATTTTGTAAGACTTTGCTAAAGGCATAAACTTGATGTCAAAAGTTTAGGCTATATATCGAACTTTTAAGACCCTTAAAAAGGCATACCCTCGATATAGACGCCCAAAATACTTCACTTGGGATAGAAAACGGCTCCAGCCAAGTGTAAATGACTACAGTCATAAGGTTGTAGCAGCCAAACTAACGTGACTCGAGGACGCCCGACAATTGTTACAAAATCACAGGCCTTCAATTAATTCAAATCTAGTTCGAAAAGAACAAGTTAAACGGGATACCCTCGACATAGGCAAAAGAGCTTCGAACATGTCAGCTCTAAATCACAAGCTTCGAGATACTCAGCCTCCAATATAAACCTCCTAAGGTGCTCGATCATCGCCACAAAACTGCTCATAATCGAGGTTCTTCCTGAATCGTCGAAGATTCAGGAAAATATTATCGCAAAAAGACCTTAAGGAGTGAAAATAAAGTCAACATGAAAGGTCGCTTCGACCTAAGGAATAGAGTCATTGTTGCCGGCACACACAAATCTAAAAAGTTGAGGGTCGTATGAGCTCGAATTGCAGCCCGACTAGAAGACTGAACCCGAAATAGTTACCTAAAAATCCCTAGGACAAAAAGAATTAGAGATCAAATTCCAGTTTACACAAAAAAGGTCATAGCGACCCAAGGCGTAAGAGCCATTGTTTCCAGCCCATGCAAATTCGAAAACTCGAGGGTCGAATGAGCTCGAATTGTAACCCCATTCGGAGAATAAACCCAAAATATTTAACTAAAACTGCCCCAGGGCAAAAAAGTATAAGAGCTCAAACACTAGCTTACACTGAAAGGTCACTTCGACCCGAGGCATAAGAACCAGTATCTCTAGCTTAATGAGCCCCAGGTCCATATCGCGAATATAAGGATTCCTACCAAATCAAAGACTAGTTTACCTGGCCAAATTCGAGACAGAAAGAGATACAAAAAAAATAAAGCCGTAGTGGTTTCATTATACACATATACGAAAAATGCAATCTCCATCTACAAACATGCTTTGAAAATACTACATACAGATGGCAAAAATTTGTGCTCCCCCTGGGAGCTATGGCCTATCAGCCTCATCTTTACTTTCTCCAACATCAGACAGAAGTAACCGAGCATCACGCTCGTCCGCCCTCGCTTGCGCTAACTCTTCCGAGAGAACAAATTCCCTAGCACAAATCTCCTCGAGAGTCTTTTTTCGAGACTTGCAACGAGCATATTCTTTAATCCTATCTTCACGATCTCAGCTTGAGCATCAGTAGTATCCTTTAAGTGGATCGGCATCTCAGTTATTCTCATAAGAGCTTCAGCTCGGGCATCAACGATATTGGCCCTTACCTTCGAAAGCTCATATTCGAGCTTCGCAATCGCATCCGCTTGAGACGAAGCATTTTCACAAGCTAAGCAGAGTTGGATCTCGAGGTCTGGAACTTTAGCCAGGGCATCCCTCTTCTCTACAACCTGAACCTCCAATAGAGCTCTTAGCTCATCATGCTCACTATTGGCTCAGCCGACTTCAGCTCAAAGACACTCCGGGGCCTCTGCCTTTTCTGCAACTGAAATAAACGAAGTATTAACAATAGGAGCCAGGAGGCAGGGCGGATACTTGTGAGCATGTGATTTTTTTCCCTATATGAATTACTCCCACAGTTTTAAACAAAATAATTTCTTTTCATTATTTGCAATTTTGTGTATTTTCATGGTATTTTTCTGTTAATTGTTTGCATTGTTGTCTGTGCATTTTAATTAGTGACAAAAAATACCAAAATGTATGTTGCACGTACATTTAGGAGTTAATGTTGCATGTTAATAATTATTTAGTAATTAAGTTGTGTTACTCAATACAAAAATCACAAAAAATAGTTTAATGTTGCACTTTTGATTTTAGCTTGGAACTTTTGGTAATTTTCTTTTATTTTGATTTTCATTAGTTGTGGTAAGTATTAGTTAATTAATGCAATGTAGTAGGGTTAATTGGATTTAGGAATTAGTTTTGATTTTATTTTATTTTAACTTGAAAAGAAATTAAAAAAACATGGAAAATAAAAGGAATTAAATGAAAAAATAAGAATTGAATTGAGGAGATCAGATTTGGGGACCAACATCTGAAATTTTCCAGGCCCAATCTGAAATACCCACCCCAAATCAGCCCATACCCGCCCAAAACCCAGTTCAGGATCCCCTTGCCCTCAAAACAATGTCGTATCAGGGGATTCAATCCGAACCGTCAAGGTTTGATGATCGGACGGTTGGGAAGCCTAGATCACTTTGTATTTAACTGTCCAAATAGGACCCCGCCCCTCAGAACCCCTACCCTCTACGTCTCTCACCTGTTCATCAGAGAACGTAATGCCACCACCAACCACCGTGAAACCACCGGTCAGAAATCGCCTCAGCCGACGGCGATCGTCCAAAGACCCCCAAATAAACACCATCTGACCACCGCGCCTTCCTCTTTCCAAATCCACACCCCATTTCCCTCAAATCCCACCCAAACTTCTTGAATCCTTAAAACCCTAGCAGCCGCCTCCACCGTGCCCGGCGGCGCCGCCACCCAACAACCACCAAAATAATACCCCTGAACTCCCATATCACCCTCATTCCAAAAATCCCTTTCATTTCCCTCGAATGTTAGTGAAGCCTCTCGAATCTGGATTTAAAGAGTCGACCTTAGAAATTCTAAAAGTCCGAATTGGCGAGGTTTTGAAGTTTTGAGGTTGGAATTAATCTCAGTTGTGTGCTTTGATTTGAGAACACACGATTGAGGTTTATTTTGGCCACAAATTGAAGGATTCGTCGAAGCTCTGTTTCAAGGAGGGTTACCGTTAGTGTTGGGGGAGGTATGTTTGATTTTCTTTTTTCCATTTTTTCTTTTGTCTTGCAATCCGCCTCTGTTTTCTTCTTCTCTTCTTCTTGTTTTTCTCCTTAAAGGCCTTTCCGCATGTGTCCATCGTAGTTCAGGCTAGTCATTCCTTTTAGCTTTGTTATTAGGTCGTTTAATTTCCAGAAAAACTCGTCTCGAATTCAAAAGTATATTGTTCAAATTGTTTGTGTTTTAGTTTTCAATAATTATGTGTTCATGCATGTTTAATCTTGAATCTCTCTTTAATCACTAATGTTAGTCCATAATTTAGTTCACTACTTCAGTAGTTCCAGTTTACTAGATTGATTAGTCTAGGAATTAATTGCTTTTTCTTTAGTTTATTTGATTTCATTAGATTAGCTTAAGTTCCTTGTTTCTTTTAATTATAAGTCTGGGCCGTAATTCAATCCGCAATTCATAGTTTGAATAGGCTTTTCTGCCTCATCCTCTTTTTGAATTTTGGAACTAGACTTGGGCCCAAAGAAAATAATTAGCGCAGGTCTTGATGAATATGGTTGATTTCTTTTGAGTCGGATCATTTTTGACTCATGTTTGGACTGTTTCAATTACTGGATCAGCTTGCTCCATGAATTTCAAGGTAAAAACTGGGTCATTAAAGAGTAATTTAAGCAATTAGGTTAGGGAATCTTTTGGTACTGAAATAAGAAGTCCCTAGAAGCTTCTAGGTTGAGGTTTGAATCGCAGTTTCTGATTTTTGATAATATTACTTGGATAGCAAGTCAGGAATGTAGGGGTAACTTAGTTAAAACAAAAAATTCGAAAGGGGTAAAGGGTAAAAAAATTAATTTTGAATTTTGCCCTACTCAATTGCCTATAAAAGCATTGGATACTTGCCTTTCAAGTCAGTTTGGAGAGAGAGAAAAATACAGAAAACCAAGCCGCTAATGTTCCATCGAAATTTGGTCCTCAATTTTTGAGAAATTTTCACTTTTTAAATCGATTTTGTTTCTTTCTTTGAACTGGTTTGAGGATTAGCTAATGAGGATAGGTCTTGCTGTTTGTTGAGTTGGCTAAATGTTTGAAACTGGTTTCAGCTGGGTTAAATCGCATTTTTTGGAGTTTGAGTCGTGAATTTATTATTCCATTGGGTTTGGAACTATTTTTGTGGTTTCATTGGTTGATTCTGAGGTGATTTCCGCTATTTGACACTATTTTGCTATTGCTGATTCCCTGCCTTCCTCTTATTTTGCTTTTTCCAGGTACACATTTCAAGCTCCATTGGTTGTGAATGTAGATCTGAAGCAATGAAAAAAATGAAAAAAAAAGAGTTTAAAGCATGTGTTCATTCGTTTATGTTTTAGCTGTAGCTTCTTTAGTTATGTTTTATGCAAGTTAGATTCTGTCTTTGTATATTGATGTGAACTGCCAGACTTGGGGCATCAAAGTCTGAATTGGTTGTTGATTCATCCTGTTCTCTTGCTTCATTCATCAATGATTAGTAGTTTTAACTCTGCTTTCTGTTTGAGCTGGTTAAAATTTAAGTGTCAGTTGTTGTTGTGGATTGATTCAATCAGCTCAAGCCTCGTTAGTAAGCTAGGTTTTCTGATATTTGGGTAAAGGCCATGGCTGTTGTTTTCAAGTTAATGTTATGGTAGGAAATGGAGCAAAGGGAGTATTAACTAAGCACAAAAATGACTATATGATTAATATGTTTGTTTGTACAAAGTGTTAATTCTGTGGTGAGTATGTGAAGGTGCCACGTTTAAAATGGTTCTTAATCAAATCTTAATCCATGATTCAGTGGTTGGTTTCTACAGTATTAGTTTTATGGTCACTCGGTATCAAGCTTGGGAATCTACAAAATCGGAATTTCTCTATTAATTTTTTTAGTCGAATGTTTTCCTTCTGTGGTTGACTGGATTCAACCCCTCCAATCCTTTTGCACTTGATTTGAATGTGCTTCTTCCAAAACGGGCCTGTTTCGAATCTGAAAGCTTGCAACGATTTTATGCTTAATTCTAAAATGGCCTGTTAAAATCGACTACTCTTAGCTGTTGTAGAGATTGGATACGTACAGATTGGGCTTGGCGATGGGGGTTGAGTTCGCCCTTTAAGATATAGTGGCTCTCCCTTTTGGGCTTCAACAGGTAGTCTAGGCAATAATATGAATAACTATAGGTTCAGTAGCTCTCTTCAAGTAATCGTTTTAATTTTATAACCTAGATATTAAAAATGACTAATATTTCGTAGAATATCCTTTATGGCCTTTTAAAATACTAGTGTGATTGTGTATACGTCCGCGTAACACAATTACACTTCTAAAAATAAAACCGGAGTATGCGTTCACGCAACTTCGGTCCAAAATTTCTTAATAATAATAAAGCTTCATTAATTGTGGACACGTTCGCGTGACACGATTTTGACGCGCCAAACAAATGGGTATACTTATGCGTAACCCATTTCAAGATAATTTCCTAATTAAAAGCGGAAAATGCACATAGGTTCCATATTAGTGAGTAAACAATTTAGTCAAGCCAAGTATGATCAAAGCGACCGTACTAGAACCATGGAACTCAGGAATGCCTAACACCTTCTTCCGGGTTAACAGAATTCCTTACCCCGATTTCTGTGTTCGCAGATTGTATAATAGAGTCAACCTTTTTCTCGATTCGGGATTTGAAACTAGTGACATGGGACACCATAAATCTCCCAAGTGGCGACTATGAATCTTTTAATAAATAATCCTGTTTTGATTGATATTTAATTGGAAAAACTCTCTTTATTATATCCTCTTCCGATGGTGTAGTAGTGAAAAAGGAGGTGCGACAACTCTGGCGACTCTGCTGGGGATAGAACCCATAAATTTTTGTTCAGGGTTCAAGAATTCGAGCTTGTTTTTTGATTTCTACTTGACATATTTATTGTTGATATTATTGTATTTTTGTGAACCTTTGTGCTAAAATGCTACTTGTTTACTGCTTTAATATTGTTGAACTGTGTATAGTTGCCTTCTTACGCCACCCATCTGAGTCTTCTAAAAATGGTGCATACATTCGCGTAGCCTGCTTTTCTGTTTAAATTATACCAAATAGAGCGGGCTGGGCAAGCGATAAGGCCGGGCAGACTTTAGTGCTCCCGGTACGTCGCCCCCTCCTCGGCCCTAGTTGTCCGCTCGGGTACACCAAGTCTAGATAAAAACCCCAGGATTTACACTTACAAAAACACAGCTCCATGTCGAATCCATAGTAGGAGCGCTTGTTTGCATCATGTGCATTTTGACTTAGGGGACTCAACACAGGGGTTGGGTCCATCTTGGACAGGTGTACCCAAAATAACAGACCATCATGATGCATTCTATGTGCTACATGAACATTTATTTGTTTCGGCTCGCATGCTGACCGGCTATATAAGAAAAAAAAAGGGAAAAGTCCTAAAGAGAGAAAAACAAGAGAGAAAAAACCAAGAGTGATGAAGAAATAAAGCTTGGCTCTAAAACACGATATTTGAAAATACCCAGAAACTCTGTCGAATATTTTTCAAAAATTTAGTTTTGAAGTTTGATCAAAATAAGTTGATTCAGTGTCGGCAATGATTTAAACCGTTCATGCCAAGATAGCCTTAGAGCATTGTTCAATTGTCGAAGGGCTATATTCGTAAAAGAATGGACAAGGTTGAGAAGTGTCATCAAATAAACCCTCCCCGATCTCAAAATTCGTATGGAATTGGGAAGGAGCCGCATTTGAAAAAATAGACATTTGGCATAAATTGGCATATCAAGGAATGGATCATGGTCTTTTTGTTTTTTTAGAAACCTGTTTTCAAAAAGGTCCACTGGAGTCAAACCTAACCCAACCCTTCTACAGGAACAGATAAATATTATCCAAGATCCACCAGAAGTGATCAGGGAGCAGGCTCGGGTATATTTGCTCATGTGGTGGAATGATTTAGATCAGGATGGTCAGAAATGGGTGACAAAGCAGCTGGGCACTCTTATAGACATCTGGGAGATTAAACCACGGGAAGATCTGATCAAGGCTCTGATAACTTTCTGGGACTCCGCTCGTAATATTTTTCGCTTATCAGACTTTGAGGTTACCCCTACTTTGGAGGAGATAGCCGAGTACATTGAGTTTGGATGAGATCTGAGGAAGCAACATCTTATATTTCCAAGGGCTCCGTCGGTGCACAAGTTTTTTGACCTCCTGAATATCATTAAACAAACAAGTAAAAATCGCATAAGAAACGAGTATTGTGCTTTCCGTTTCTTATACTTCAAGTTTGGGCACTCTTCTGGTTTGGAAGCACATGAAAAAGGCTGGAGCCATAACCAAGATAAGGGTTGTTGGAAAATTCATCGCTGATTTGCATTTATTGTGGAGTTCCTAGGGATTATGGCTTTTCCAAATGAGAAAGGGATAGTTGATATTCGAATGGCTATAATCGCACAGATGCTCACTACCAAGGAAGACCATACACTTGCTCCTATGGTAATGGCGAATATCTATCGGGCGTTGACTTTATGCAAAGTTGGGACCCAGTTCTTTGAAGGTTGCAATATCCTCTTACAAATGTGGATGATCAAGCATCTTCGCTATCACCCCAGATTCATGAGTTATGGATCGAGCCCAAACAAGTTCATCAGCAGTTACGAAGAGAGGGTAAAGGATTACAATGTACCAGAAGGATTTGAATCATGGGTGTCTCATTTGAAATCCCTCAAAGCAAGTCAAATTGAGTGGTCTATAGTATGGCTCCCGAAGACGGAAGCCATATACATGAATGCTGCTAAAGGCTACTTGAGGATAATGGGTGTGAAAAGTATTCAGCTGTATGCACCGCAGAGGGTCTTGAGACAATTGGGAAGGTATCAGATTGTTCCCGAAGATGAAGATCTGAGTACTCAGGTCATAGAGTTGCATCCAGAAGCTGCATTTCCCGAGGCTTTAGTTCAACAAGATTGGAATAGCTACCGGTATATTAAAAATGGCACCAAGGTACCAGATGTCGTAAAGGGGGAAATGGATCCAAACTATGATGCCTGATTTGAGAAGAGGTCTTGTGTGAATAACGAGCCGGAACCTGAACCTGAAGAGCCTACCAAAAGACCTCATGTGCAAGCTTTTGATGACAAAATCCAAGAAAGATTAGCATGGGGAGAAAAGGAAAAGGCATATCAAGCTGAGATTCATGCCTTGAAAGAAAAGCTGAGAAACTTGAAATTCAACAATGATATCCAAGCCCAAGAAGCCAAAGGTGAGAGAAGAAAATTGGTTCAAGATAATGAAGATCTCAAAGCCCAAATCCAAAAGATGTAAATAGCAATTGAAAACCCGGGCAGGAGTAGAAAAGACGAAAAGCTCATCTACAATCTTACCCAGAAAGCACGTGATTTCGAGGATGATTTATAGAAGACTATAGTGGAGCTAGAAAATGCTAGAGCTAAGTTAGCCAAGGATGCAGGGGAATGAGCCAGTCTCGTCCGTCAGCTGAAGGAGAAATACGACAAGGGGATGGTAAGCATGAAGAAAAAGGTCAAGATCATTGAAAATGAAATGGCTAAGCGGGAAAGAGATTTCGAGGCCGAAAGGGAGCATTGTTATGCCTTGATAGCACGGTTGGAAAAGGATCACCAACAATATCAAGAACAGAGCCATGCACCTGAGCAAACATTTGAAGCTAGAGCCCAACAAATTGGGTATTTATTGCGAGAGAAGGGTAGGATCCGTGAAAAGGTCAGCCAATTGCAGAGTACATCGTGGTAAAATGCCAAGCATGTGAGGACATGAACCGTACCACTTTCTTTGCGGCAGTCATTACATTTGTCAAGTAGGTAATGAGATATTTGGAAAGGCTCCAGGGGGATCTTGCAGACGAGCCCACAGCAGAACCAAACAACACCCCGAGAGCTTCAGTAGTTTTCAAGGCTTTAATATATATGTGATCTTTATTTGAGTAGGTACATTCTATTTTGAGTCTATTAAGTTGTTTTGGAGTCTGTTAGGTCTTTTAAGTTGATCTTTTTCTAAGTTTGTTAGTTTCTTTCGAGTCTATGGGTCTTGAGTCCTTGTAGTCAAAGTGTTTGTTTTTATGAAAAAATTGAAAATCCTAAAAATATTTTTTGTTATTTATTTTTCATTTATGTCCCCAAGAACTATGCTTGATCTAATTCATACGGGGTCATGATACGTAGGCAACCTCCATAGGATTCGACCGTAACCAAATATAATAAGAAAAGTAGGAAAAAGAAGAGAGGAAAAATGAAAGAAGGAAAAACACGAGAGGGGAAGTAAAGAAAAAGAACATAAGAGAATAAAAACAATAGAGAGGCATGAGACGATAGAGAAAAAAGAGAAAAAAGGAATGAAAGAGAGAAGAAATAAAAGAAAAAGGAAGTTGCAAATGGAAATAAGGAAAAGCCAGGATGACGCAAGCAGTCGAGCAAATGCATAATAGAAATGACTAACTTCTTAGGTGCATTCATTCTCCAAATGTGCGGCTAACAATCTGTTAAAACTTTAATCGCTAACAAAATTGTTGTTGATGTATTGAGTCCAGATAGGTGGTTAGTTGCTTTGGCATTCTGGCAACGCATTCCTATAATACCCGGTCAAAAGGCAAGCTGAACATGGCCAACCAAGAATTGGAGGTGAGTATTGTTGACCCATAAAAAGAAGTGGAAGAAGTGGATGTTAATGCGATAAAAGAAGAGATGTATAAGCTGAAGCAACAAATGGCTGAAATGTATCAAGCTTGGGTAAAGGGGCATCCACCACTGGTTTATCCCGTCAACCCTGCTTATATCCCACTGTTGGCTCAACCTCAAGATCCTCCCACTGTGAATTTATCCCTGGCCTTTGCTACCTACCAGCAATGCTATGGCACTACCTCTCAAACACCACCAGCCCCAACACCTAAACCAGTCCCATACCCCTCCCCCCCCACTAACTACTCATGTGTTTGTGATACCTCCACCTGATGCATTGCACCGGTCTTCCAATAAATCTCTGTTCCAGACTCAAGACAATCATTATTATCCCCTAGAACCAACCTTCAAAGCACCAGAACCATGTTCTTACACTCTTCATTTTGATATTTTGGCAGAAACTTAGAAGCCTCCTAAGAATTCTGAGCAGGATGAGATAGTTAGGAAAGTCAAAAGCTTGGAGCAATCTTTCAGGAATATGCTGGGGCTAGGTGGACAAGAAAGCGTGGCCTATAAAGACCTGTGTCTGTTCCCACATGTCCAAATACCAGCAGTGTTAAAGCTGCCCAAGTTTGATTTATATGATGGGCATGGTGATCCAGTGGCGCACCTGATAGGTTTTTGCAGCAAGATGAGAGAGGCAAGTGGAAGAGATGAATTACTGATGCCTTATTTTAGTCAAAGTTTGAGTGGCTCAGCTTTGGAATGGTACACCCGACAAGATCATGGTCGGTGGTACACTTGGGACGATCTGGCCCAAGTATTTGCCTGTCATTTTCAGTACAATCTTGAAATTGTCCCAAACCGTCTGTCATTGACCAAGATTGAGAAGAAACTCGGGGAGAGTTTTAGAGAATACGGCTTCTATTGGAGAGAGCAAGTAGCGAGGGTTGACCCTCCGATAAAAGAGAGTAAAATGGTCGATTACTTTTTACGGGCCGTAGAGCCCACCTATTTCGGTAACTTGGTGTAAGCAGTAGGGAAATCTTTCAATAAAGTGGTGAAAATGGGAAGCATGGTAGAGGAAGGACTCAAGACCATCAAGATCATGAGTTTTTCAGCAATCAAAGTTACCACCCAGTCCATTCAAAGTGGCACTGGGGGGTACTGACGAAGAAGAAGAAAGAGGACGTTGCGGTAGTTGAGTCAAGAGATTAGTCCAGGGGACCGTCGCCTTACTATAACCAGCCTCGACCCCACCCCCAAACTTACCCCCACACTCCATATAGCCCACCACAACACTACTACCCCTCTCCATATCCCTACTTCTCTGTCCATCATGCACAAACATATCCTCAACCTCCTGCCCACGCGCAATGGCATGCGCCAACCCCACAAAATACTTACCTTGCTCCCCAAAACACTTACCCACCTCCAAAAGCCTACAGAAATCCCCATGGAGCAGGTTTCCTGCCTAACGAAACCTTCAAGAATGAGAGGACGTAGAAGCAGAAGACTTTCGCTCCATTGGTAGAATCACATACCTGTCTATTCCACAGGTTGAGACAGTTGGGAATGTTGAATCCAATTGAGCCTGAGTTGCCAAATCCCCTTTCGAGAAATCTTGACCACTCGTTGAGTTGTGAATATTGTTCGGGGGCCCCGGGGCATGATACAGAGAAATGCTAGAAGTTGAAGACAACCATTCAAGAGCTCATTGACACCCGTTAGATCGAGGTTCAGACCCCATAGGCGCCTAATATCAACCATAATCCATTGACGGCCCATCATGAGACCAATATGATTGAGATAGTGCAAAAAGGAGGAGAGCCTAAGAAGTCGTCGTAGACTATAATGATGATCTGGTCCAGTGAAGTCAAGACGAGTATGTAATCAAGTAGCGGGAAGTCATTTATCAAGGTGAAAGGAATAGATAGTGAACCAGTTGTGGCAATTGAAAAAGAACCCTCAAGTGGTGTTGCAATAAAATAGGGGACAGCAAAAGTGGTGGTACCAGGAGCATTAAGAAAGCCTGTTGTGATTGAGGAATGTGTTCACATAGAGCCGGTCATTCTCAAACCGGTAACCCAGCTGCCAATAGTCAATAGCAAGTCTATCCCTTGTAATTATGGCCGAATGTTCGTGATTTATAAAGGGAAATAAGTTAAATAAGAAGTTTTTGAAACCCATGGTCTGACTCACTCGGGGAGATGCTTTGCCCCCGAGGAATTGAGAAAAGCCAAAACCTCTAAAGATAATGCAGTGGTGGTAAAGAAAGCTGTGACCGAAGAAGAGGCAGAAGAATTCCTGAAGAAGATGAAGGTGCAGGACTATTCTATTGTAGAGCAATTGAGGAAAACACATGCTCAGATCTCCTTACTCTCATTGCTAATCCATTATGATGAGCACCGTCAGCCGCTGATGAAAATCTTGAATGAGGCCCATGTTCCCGACAACATATCGGTAAATCACTTGGAGAAAATAGCAAACAAAATATTTAAGGTGAACAGAGTTACCTTCTCCGATGATGAGTTGTATGTGGATGGTACTGAGCATAATAGGGCCCTTTATCTGACGGTAAAGTGTGAAGATTTTGTGGTTAACCGAGTTCTGATCGACAATGGGTCTAGTGCAAACATTTTCCCTCTCTGCACGCTGAACTGGACGATGATAGAATTCAAAAAAATAGCATTTGTGTTCGAGGTTTAGACGGTGGGGGCAAAGATTCAGTGGGTGATATAATACTAGAATTGACAATATGGCCTGTTGATTTCACTTTGGAATTCCAAGTGTTGGATGTGGTGGTATCTTACAATCTTTTGCTAGGGAGACTCTGGATTCATGCCGCTAAGGCATTGCCGTCTACCTTGCACCAGATGGTTAAATTTGAATGGGATAGACAGGAAATTGTGGTACACGGTGAGGATAATCTGTGCACCCTGGGTGATGACATTGTACCTTTCATCGAAGCTAAAGACGACAAGGGTCCATGGGTCTACCAGGTCTTTGACATGGTATCAGTTGAAAAAATTCTAGAAGGTGAGTGTGTTCCAATTTCTAAAGTAGCAGTCGCATCAGTCAGGGTGGCTTCAGAGATGTTTAAGAATGGCTTCGTACCTAGCAAGGGTTTGGGTGCTTCTCTGCAAGGTATCGTACAACCAGTGTCTCTTCCCAAAAACTTGGATACATTTGGTTTGGGATTCAAGCCTACAACTGCGGATATAAGGTGCGCCAGAAAGCTGAACAGAGAGCATGGGTTCTTCCAAAGCCCATCCCGCGACTATCTAGATCATTTGTCAGGCCTAGTGCCAGAAAGCTCCTAGTGTCAACAGTTCCCGGTTCTTTGATTGATGCTGATAGAGATTTGGATAAGGGGTTCGAGAGGTTGTTCAATGAGGTAAACATGATGGACGCTGGAGAAGGATCAAGCAAGGCAGATGTGCAATTTGTGGGGCCCTCTGCAAAGATCAACAATTGGGAAGCTACTCATCTTCCTACTCGGAGGGAGCCGTGGTAGTCGGCTTTGATTTTTCTTTTAGTTTAATCTGGATTATTTCTAGGGTTGTAATTCAGATACTATGTTCCGTCCGTTTGGATGAGTTAAACCTTGTTATCTTTAAATTTCAATGAAATACAATTTCCCCTTTCTTTTCATTCCTGATATTTTTATTTTTGTTTTTCTTTTCTTTCTTGTAAAGTCCTTTTTATGTTGGTTTCAATGACATGACATACATAAGGAATCTTCGACCCTCTCTTAAATGGCAATCTAATTCTAAAATAATAATACAAGAGATTGAGTGTGATGACGAAGTGGAATATGATGATGAGAACCCCTTTGAGGAAATCAGTAAAGAATTAAGACATTTTGAAGAAAAACCCAAACCTAACCTGAGTGATACAGAAGCAATCAACTTAGGGGATCAGGATAATGTCCGGGAAACTAAAATAAGTGTCCATCTTGAACCACAACTCAGAGGGGAGATAATTAAAGCATTGATTGAGTACAAAGATGTTTTTGCATGGTCATATGATGACATGTCGGGTCTAAGCACTCACTTGGTGGTTCACAAACTACCCACCGACCCAGCATTCCCTCCTGTCAAGTAGAAGCTGAGGAAATTTAAAACTGATATGACTGTGAAGATCAAAGAAGAAGTTACCAAGCAGTTTGATGCAAAGGTCATTCGGGTCACGTGGTATCCCACCTGGTTAGCCAATGTTGTGCTTGTGCCAAAGAAGGATGGAAAGACCAGGGTGTGCGTTGATTATCGTGATCTCAATAAGGCAAGTTTAAAGGACAATTTCCCACTGCCAAACATCCATATCTTGATTGATAATTGTGTCAATACTGAGATTGGTTCTTTTATGGATTGTTATACGGGCTATCACTGGATTTTAATGGATGAGGAAGATGAAGAAAAGACAGCATTCATCACGCCATAGGGAATGTACTGCCACAGGGTCATGCCATTTGGGGTGAAAAATGCTAGGGAAACCTATATGAGAGCGATGACAACCATATTCCACGACATGATACAGAGGGAATTGAGGTGTATGTGGATGATATAATTATAAAGACCAAAATGCAGTCTGACCACATCTAGGATCTAAGAAAGTTCTTCCAAAGGCTTCGCAGGTACAATCTCAAGCTCAATCCTGCGAAATGTGCTTTCGGTGTTCCATGTGGAAAATTGTTGGGATTTATATTCAGCCGTCGAGGTATTGAATTGGACCCATCAAAAATCAAAGCCATCCAAAAATTGCCACCTCCAAGGAACAAGACTGAGGTGATGAGCCTGTTAGGGAGAATGAATTACATTAGCAGGTTTATCGCTCAGCTTACGACACCTTGTGAGCCCATGTTCAAAGTGGTAAAGAAGGATACCGCTATCAAGTGGATAGACGAATGTCAAGAAACATTTGATAAGATAAAGGGGTATCTATCAAACCCACCAGTGTTGGTCCTGCCAGAACTAGGGAGGCCTTTGATTTTGTATTTGACTGTTTTGTAGAACTCGTTTGGATGTGTGTTAGGTCAGCACGATGTCATCGGCAGGAAAGAGCGGGCCATATACTACCTCAGCAAGAAGTTCACAGCTAACAAGGTTAAGTATCGCGCTCTAACTTGGGTAGCACATAAGTTGAAACATTACTTGTTGTCTTATACCACCTACCTCATCTCTCGGTTGGATCCGTTAAAGTATATCTTTCAGAAGCCTATGCCCACAGGGAGGCTCGCAAAGTGTAAAATCTTGCTCATGAAATTTGACATTGTCTGTGTGACCTGGACTGCAATAAAAGCACAAGCGTTAGCCGACCAGTTGGCGGAGAATCCAGTAGATGAAGAATATGAACCTTTGAAGACATACTTCCCTCACGAAGAGGTAGTGCACGTTGATGAGCTGGAACAAGTTGAGAAGCTAGGATGGAAACTTTTCTTTGATAGGGCTGCCAATATGAATGGCATTGGGATAGGAGCGATACTTATTCCTGAAATAGGGCAGCACTACCCTGTTACGGCTCAGCTTTATTTCTATTGCACTAATAACATGGCCGAGTATGGGCATGCATCTTGGGTTTGAGGTTAGCTGCGGATATGGGTATCCAGGAAGTCTTGGTCATGGGTGACTCAGACCTTCTGGTACACTGGATTCAAGGAGAATGGGAAACATAAGATTTGAAGCTTATACCGTACCGACAATGTTTGCATGATCTTTGTCAACGGTTCCAACCAATAGAGCTCAGGCACATTCCAAGGATTCATAATGAGGTTACCGATGCTTTGGCTACTTTGGTATCAATGTTACATCATCCAAATAAAGCCTATGTGGACCCTTTGCAAATTTAGGTTTGCGATCAACATGCCTACTGTAATATGGTACAAGAAGAACTTGATGGTGAGCCATGGTTCCATGATATCAAAGAATACCTTAGAATGGGAGTGTATCCAATACAGGCCACAGGGGATCAAAAAAGAGTGATTCAACATTTGGCAAGTGGATTTTTCTTCAGTGGAGGGGTATTGTACAAAAGAACTCCAGATAATTGGTTGTTGAGATGCATAGATGCTAAACACGCCACAGCTATCATGATCGAGGTACATTCGGGAGTTTGTGGACCGCATATGAGTGGGTATGTATTGGTAAAGAACATTCCCTGAGCAGGTTATTATTGACTTACTATCAGTTTTGTTCGCAAGTGTTATCAGTGTCAGGTGCATGGAGATCTGATTCACTCTCCACCATCGAAATTACACACAATGTCCACACCATGGCCTTTCGTTGCATGGGGCATGGATGTCATTGGGCCAATTGAACCAGCAGCATCAAATGGGCACGGGTTTATTCTGGTGGCCATTGATTATTTTACCAAATGGGTTGAAGCTAAAATATTCAAGTCTGTAACCAAGAAAGCAGTCGTCGATTTTGTGCATTCAAATATCATTTGTCGGTTTGGGATACCAAAGGTGATCATTAAAGACAATGGGGCTAATCTTAATAGTCATTTGATGAAAGAGGTATGTCAGCAATTCAAAATTACACATCGTAATTCCACTCCTTATCGCCCTAAGGCAAATGGAGTTGTTGAGGCAGCCAACAAGAATATAAAGAAAATACTGCGGAAAATGGTGGAAGGTTCTAAACAGTGTCATGAAAAGTTGCCTTTTACATTGCTGGGTAATCACACTACTGTCCGTACTTCAGTAGGGGCGACTCCTTATTCATTGGTGTATGGTACCGAGGTAGTGATACCTGCAGAGGTGGAAATTATGTCCCTTCGGATTGTCGCAGAAGCTGAAATTGATGATGATGAATGGGTCAAAGCCCGCTTGGAGCAATTGAATCTGATCGGTGAGTAAAGATTGGCAGAAGTATGTCATGGCCAATTGTATCAACAGAGAATGGCGAGAGCATATAATAAGAAGGTGCGCCCACGAAAGTTTGAAGTGGGTCAGCAAGTGTTGAGGCGTATTCTTCCACACCAGGCCGAGGCCAAAGGCAAGTTAGCCCCAAATTGGCAGAGGCCGTTCATCGTGACGAGAGTGTTTTACAATGGTGCTTTGTATTTGACAGACATAGAAGGCAAGTGTGTTGAAATGGCCATCAATTCCGATGCGATCAAGAGATATTATGTATGATTTCCTTTGAATTAATTGCATTTGTTGTATTTGGCATATTTTGAAGATTGGAATGACGAAAAAATTTTGTTCTGCTATCTAAACACTGTATACTTTGTTACCCCTTTGAGTCGTATTTATTTTCTTTCATACCTCTCTTTCGGAATCAGTTACAAAATTCGTCAACACAAGCGTGAAAAGTAAGTGGAGGAAAAAGAGAAGGAAAACAATGGGAAAAAAACAAAAAAAAAAGAGAAAAGAAAACGAAAAAAAAAAGAAAAAGAAAAAGAAAAAAAGAAAAAAAAGGAGAGAAAATGGAAGAAAAGAAAAAAATCACAACAACAAAGTAATTTTTATGACATGAACTACGTTCGACCTGATTCTTTCTAAGGATACGTAGGCAGCCTCACGGTTCGATCACATCATAATAAAAATCCAATAGTCCCCAAGCAAGAAATTGGGGCAGAGGTTGTGTTTGTTCTGATTCTAAAAGTTGAAATTTTAAACCCATTTGAATTGTTTTGAGCCTGTAATACCCTTTCTTTCCAACCCTATCGAAAAGCCACATTACGGTCCAAAGAAAGACCTTTTGATCAGTCTTCGGGGAATGCCAAGTCAGACAGGTGGAGGTTATGTATCTCAGGGGCGACACTCTGGTCCAAGCAGGAAAGTAGCAAAATGAGAGAGTCTTATTGGTAAAAACCCTCACGGGCACCGTAAGGCGACGTGAGCTGAGAGAAATGAAAAATGAGAGAGTCTTATTGGTGAAAACCCTCACGGGCACCGTAAGGCAAAAGTGAGCTGGGAGAAATAAAAAATAAGAGTCTTATTGGTGAAAACCCTCGTGGGCACCTTATGGCAAAAGTGAGTTTTCAGATGAACAAATGAGAGGAGTCTGTGGGTGAAAACTGTTCAGGACGCCACAGGATGAACAAGGTTCGGATTTGGGTGAAGAACTCAGGTTATGGAATTGAGTGGCATCAAAGAATGGCAATTTAAAGTTGATTGGTTGGAGGGATTTGTCCGATTAATCCGAAATGCATATCATGATCAATGTTTCCAGCTGTTCCACTCAGATAAGTCTCTTTTCCTTTTCTTTCCTTTTCGTAAGTCGTCCGGTTTTGGATTCTCATTGTCCTTAACTCTCAAGGTCATTGCATTTCATTTATTTTGGGGTTTATTTCTCTAAGATGTGTCAATGTTAGTTTTGTTCAAAATAAAAGGGATGTTAAGGCTCACTACCAGTTTCCCAATTGCAAAGCACAGTGGGGCCAGAATGCACCAAAGATGGCATGATGCAAAGATATAAGGGGTCACCGAAAGTTTCGTCGGTGGATTGGTCGGGTAATTTTATGGGAGATGCAAAGTTTCAGATAAAAGGGGTCAGAGATGTGAAACAACAGTATGGGTATATAGCACTCGGGTCATCGAAGTTCACGGGGTTTGAAAGTCAGTCAAAAAGTCAAGCGGTTCAGGGCCAGTTCGGGAAGCAGGTCAAAGCAAACATAGCATCTGTGACATCTTTAGCAAAAATGCCATCAACTAACCACCATTTCTGAACTAACAAGATTTTTCTTTGATGGGAACAGTGGCAGAAAGTTGTCGTTCATTTTGTAGAAACTCTCCGCAGGGAAAGAGCAAGCACCAAAATAGGTATGAGCGTAAACTCTCAGGACCCTCCTAGGAAATAGGGCTTAGTTAAATTTCAAAACAGTCATGAATAGTATAGTTTAGCATAAAGGAATATAAGTTAGCTTCAAAGTTCGCATGTTTAAGATAGGATTCAATTAGGAGTTTTTAGGACCCTCATAGAAAATGGGACTTAGTTTAAATTTCAAAACAATCATGAATAGCAGAATTTAGCATAAATGTACCCCAAGGAATATAAGTTGGTTTCAAAGTTTTCATGTTTAAGATAGGATTCAATTAGGAGTTTTCAGAACCCTCCTAGATAATGGGACGTAGTTCTAAGGTCTGCTTAGATAACAAGATATAGTGGAAGTCATACCTTTAAAAGATATAGCTTAGATGTAAAATTGTCATTTAGTTAAGAGTTGTCAGGAGCTCCCTGGATAATAGGACATAGCTTTCAAATTCTTAATAATAGTTGGTAGAATGATTCAGTTTAACACTCACCCATGTGCTCATCTACCAAACTGGGGCAGAAAAATTTCTTTATTTTGTCTATTTTGTTGAAGTCAGGAGCCCGCCTGAAGAACAGAGGAATACATTTCAAGTCAGCAATCAGGAGCCCGCTTGAAGAACAGAGGAATACATTTCAAATTAGCAGTCAGGAGCCTGCCTGAGAATAGAGGAATACATTTCTAATTTTAGCAATCAGGAGCCCGCCTGGAGAATAGAGGAATACATTTCAAGTTTTAGCAGTCAGAAGCCCACCTGGAGAACAGAGGAATACATTCCAAGTTTTAGCAGTCATGAGCCCGCCTGATGAATAGAGGAATACATTTCAAGTCAGTAGTCAGGAGCCCACCTAGAGAACAGAGGAATATATTTTAAGTTTTAGCAGTCAGGAGCCCTCCTGGAGAATAGAGGAATACATTCAAGTTTTAGCAGACAGGAGTCCGCCAGAAGAACATAGGAATACATTTCAAGTCAGCAGTCAGGAGCCCGCCGGGAGAAAAGAGGAATACATTTCAAGTTATATCAGTTAGGAGCCCGCTTGGAGAACAAAGGAATACATTCAAGTTTTAGCAGTCAGGAGCCCGCCTGAAGAACAAAGGAATACATTTCAAGTTAGCAGTCAAGAGCCCGCCTGGAGAACAAAGGAATACATTCAAGTTTTAGCAGTCAGGAGCTCGCCTGGAGAACAGAGGAATGCATTCAAGTTATAGCAGTCAGGAGCCCGCCTGGAGAATAGATGAATACATTCAAGTTTTATCAGTCAGGAGCCCGCCTGGAGAATAGAGGAATGCGTTCATGTTTTAGCAATCAGGAGCCCACTTGGAGAACAGAGGAATACATTTAAGTTTTAGCAATCAGGAGCCCGCTTGGAGAACAGAGGGAGTATAGTTCAAGTCTTATCTTTCATGTTTTACTGATATTCAGCAACATGATTTAGTTCACCACCACATGTTCACCCAGCCACCAAATTGGAGCAGAAAATTTTCTTTGTTTTGTCTATTTTGTTGAAGTCAGGACCCATTCTGAAGAATATAGAAATACATTTCAATTCAACAGTTAGGAGCCCACCTAGAGAACAGAGGAATACATTCAAGTTTTAGCAGTCAGGAGCCCGCCTGAAGAACAGAGGAATACATTTCAAGTCAGCAGTCAGGAGCCCGCCTGAAGAACAGAGGAATACATTTCAAGTCAGCAGTCAGGAGCCCGCCTGGAGAACAGAGGGATACATTCAAGTTTTAGCAGTCAGGTGCCTACCTGAAGAATAGAGAAATACATTTCAAGTCAGCAGTCAGGAGCCCGCCTAGAAAATAGAGGAATACATTCAAGTTTTAGTAGTCAGGAGCCCGCCTGAAGAACAGAGGAATATAGCAATCAGGAGACGCCTGGAGAGCATAGAATACATTCAAGTTCAACGGTCAAGCATCACCTGGAGAAAGGGAAAACATCACATATCACAATTAAAGGCGGCAACAAAAGGATATCACTGGAAGAGTACAAGTCAACAAGGCAGCAAGAACCACAAGAGCAAATTAAAGATATAGATAGGATTTTTGTAAAGCATAGATCATAGTATAGTCTAGCTTCTTTTTATTTTCTGACAAGGTGTAATAAGGGGGTCAGCAAGCAGTAGCAGCAGCATCATCAATGAAATCACAACTTCTGGTGATCCCAACTACCAAACATCCCGAACTACACTGACCTGATTCCTTTTTAGCCAAGGATATGTAGGCAACCTTGGAAGCAGGGTGCGGTAAAATCTTTCGAAAAATGTTTCCCATGGAGTATTCAAACGGGCAAAAATCGCTCGTAGGCGCTCACTTATCTTTGCCCGAAAACTCTTCGTGTTTCCGAGCAAAGAGGGGCAGCTGTGTGCACGTGATTTTTACCCTATATGAATTACGCCCACAGTTTCAAAAAAATAATTTCTTTTATTATTTGCAATTTTGTGGATTTTCGTGGCATTTTTCTGTTAATTATTTGAATTGTCGTCTGTGCATTTTAATTTGTGGAAACAAAATACCAAAAAATATATTGCACGTTCATTTAGAAGTTAATGTTGCATGTTAAGAATTATTTAGTAATTAAGTTGGGTTACTAAATACAAAAATAAAATAAAAAATAGTTTACTGTTGCACTTTTGATTTTAGTTTGGAATTTTTGGTAATTTTCTTTAATTTGGGTTTTCATTAGTTATGGTAATTATTAGTTAATTAATGCAATGTGGTAGGTTTAATTGGATTTAGGAATTAGTTTAGATTTTATTTTATTTTATTTTAGTTTATTTTTAACTTGAAAAGAAATTGACAAAAAAATTGGAAAATAAAAGGAATTAAATGAAAAAAAATATTGAATTGAGGAGATCCGATTTGTGGACCAAAATCTGAAATTTTCCAGACCCAATGTGAAATACCCGCCCCAAATCAGCCCATACCCGCCCAAAACCCGATCCAGGATCCCCTTGCACTCAAAACGACGTCGTATCAGGGGATTCAATCCCAGCCGTTGAGATTTGATGATCGGACGGCTGGGAAGCCTAGATCATTTTGTATTTAAATGTCCAAACAGGACCCTGCCCCTCAGAACCCCCTACCCCCTGCGTCTCTCACCTGTTCATCAGAGAACGCAATGCCACTACTAACCACCGTGAAACCGTTGGCCGAAAATCGCCTCCGCCAGCGGCGATTGTCCAAAGACCCCCAAATAAACACCACCTGACCATCTCGCCTTCCTCTTTCCAAATCCACACCCTTTTCCCCTCGAATCCTACTCAAACTTCTCGAATCCTTGAAACCCTAGCAGCCGCCTACGCCGTGTCCGGCGGAGCCACCACCTAGCCAATACCAAAATAACACCCCTGAACCCCCGTCTCACCCTCATTTTAAACCCTTTCATTTCCCTCGAATATTAGTGAAGCCTCTCGAATCTGGATTTAAAGAGTCGACCTTAGAAATTCCAAAAGTTCAAATCGGCGAGGTTTTGAAGTTTTGAGGTTGGAATTGATCTCAGTTGTGTGCTCTCATTTGAGAACACACGATTGAGGTTTATTCCGGTCACAACTTCAAGGATTTGTCGAAGCTCTATTTCAAGGAGGGTGCCCGTTAGTGTTGGGGGGTATGCTTGATTTTCCTTTTCCCATTTTTGCTTTTGTTTTGCGATCCGCCTCTGTTTTCTTCTTCTCTTCTTCATGTTTGTCTCCTTAAAGGCCTTTCCACATGTGTCCATCTTATTTCAGGCTAGTAATTCCCTTTAGCTTTGTTATTAGGTCATTTAATTTCCAGAAAAACTCATCTCGAATTTGAAAGTATTTTGTTCAAATTGTTTGTGTGTTTTAGTTTTTAATAACTATTGTTCATGCATGTTTAATCTTGCATCTCTCTTTAATCACTAATGTTAGTCCATAATTTAGGTAACTACTTCAGCAGTTCCGATTTACTATATTTATTAGTCTAGGAGCTAATTGCTTTTTTTTTAGTTTATTTGATTTCATTAGATTAGCTTAAGTTCCTTGTTTCTTTCAATTATAAGTCTGGTCCGTAATTGAATCCTCAGTTCATAGTTTGAATAGGCTTTTCTGCCTCATGCTCTTTTTGAATTGTGGAATTAGACTTGGGCCCAAAGAAAAGAATTAGCCCAGGTCTTGATGAATTAGGCTGATTTCTTTTGAGTCAGATCATTTTTGACCCATGTTTGTACTGTTTCAATTACTGGGTCAGCTTGGTCCATAAATTTAAAGGTAAAAACAGGGTCATTAAAGGGTAATTTAGGCAACTAGGTTAGGGAATCTTTTGGTACTGAAATAAGAAGCCCCTAGAAGCTTCTAGGTTAGGGTTTGAATCGCAATTTCTGATTTTTGATAATATTACTTGGGTAGCAAGGCAGGAATTTAGGGGTAACTTAGTTAAAACAAAAAATTCAAAAGGGGTAAAGGGTAAAAAACTAATTCTGAAGTTTGCCCTACTCAATTGCCTATAAAGGCATTGGGTACTTGCCTTGCAAGTCAGTTTGGAGAGAGAAAAATACAGAAAAACAAGCCTCTACTGTTCCATCGAAATTTGGTCCTCAATTTTGAGAAATTTTTACTTTTTAAATCGATTTTGTTTCTTTCTTTGAACTGGTTTGAGGATTAGCTAATGAGGACAGGTCTTGCTGTTTGTTGAGTTGGCTAAATGTTTGAAACTGGTTTCAGCTGGGTTAAATCGCATTTTTTGGAGTTTGAGTCGTGAATTTATTATTCCATTGGGTTTGGAACTATTTTTGTGGTTTCATTGGTTGATTCTGATGTGATTTCCGCTATTTGACACTGTTTTGCTATTGCTGATTCCCTGCCTTCCTCTTATTTTGCTTTTCCCAGGTACACATTTCAAGCTCCATTGGTTGTGAATGTAGATCTGAAGCAATGAAAAAAATGAAAAAAAAAAGAGTTTAAAGCATGTGTTCATTCGTTTATGTTTTAGCTGTAGCTTCTTTAGTTATGTTTTATGCAAGTTAGATTCTGTCTTTGTATATTGATGTGAACTGCCAGACTTGGGGCATCAAAGTCTGAATTGGTTGTTGATTCATCCTGTTCTCTTGCTTCATTCATCAAAGATTAGTAGTTTTAACTCTGCTTTCTGTTTGATCTGGTTAAAATTTAAGTGTCAGTTGTTGTTGTGGATTGATTCAATCAGCTCAAGCCTCGTTAGTAAGCTAGGTTTTCTTATATTTGGGTAAAGGCCATGGCTGTTGTTTTCAAGTTAATGTTATGGTAGGAAATGGAGCAAAGGGAGTATTAACTAAGCACAAAAATGACTATATGATTAATATGTTTGTTTGTACAAAGTGTTAATTCTGTGGTGAGTATGTGAAGGTGCCTCGTTTAAAATGGTTCTTAATCAAATCTTAATCCATGATTCAGTGGTTGGTTTCTACAGTATTAGTTTTATGGTCACTCAGTATCAAGCTTGGGAATCTAAAAAATCGGAATTTCTCTATTAATTTTCTTTTTAGTTGAATGTTTTCCTTCTGTGGTTGACTGGATTCAACCCCTCGACCCCTTTTGCACTTGACTTGAATGTGCTTCTTCCGAAACGGGCATGTTTCGAATCCAAAAGCTTGCAACGATTTTATGCTTAATTCTAACATGGCTTGTTAAAATTGACTACTCTCAGCTGTTGTAGAGATTGGATAGGTACAGATTGGGCTTGGCGATTGGGCTTGAGTTCGCCCTTTAAGATATAGTGGCTCTCCCTTTTGGGCTTCAACAGGTACTCTAGACAATAATATGAATAACTATATGTTCAGTAGCTCTCTTCAAGTAATCATTTTAATTTTATAACCTACATATTAAAAATGACTAATATTTCGTAGAATATCCTTTAGGGCCTTTTAAAATACTAGTGTGATTGTGTATACGTCCGCGTAACACAATTACGCTTCTAAAAATAAAATCGGAGTATGCGTTCGCAACTTCGGCCCAAACTTTCTTAATAATAATAAAGCTTCATAAATTGGGGACACATTTGCGTGACACGATTTTGACGCGCCAAACAAAGGATAAACGTACGCGTAACCCGTTTCAAGATAATTTTCTAATTAAAAGCGGAATATGCACATAGGTTCAATATCAGTGAGTAAAAAATTTAGTAAAGCTAAGTATGATCAAAGCGACCGTGCTAGAACCACGGAACTCGGGAATGCCTAACACCTTCTCCCGGGTTAACAGAATTCCTTACCCAGATTTCTGTGTTCGCAGACTGTATAACAGAGTCAACCTTTTCTTCGATTCTGGATTTGAAACTAGTGACTTGGGACACCATAAATCTCCCAAGTGGCGACTCTGAATCTTTTAATAAATAATCCCATTTCGATTGTCCTTTAATTGGAAAAACTCCCTTTATAATATTCTCTTCCGAGGGTGTAGTAGTGAAAAAGGAGGTGTGACATAATTCAAGATCTGGCTCGCCTCATACTGTAAGCATGCCAGCTCGTTTTCCTTTTCTTCACAAAGGCGCTGGAGCGATTTCTCCTCGTCCAAAGCTTTTTGAAGCCTGGCCTCCCGATGAAGCAGCTCGGACTTAAGCTTATCAAAAGCCTGCAAAAAGAAAACACGATAAGAAAGGGAGGATATAAAATTCAGAAACTTTTTCCAAAACTTTCCGCATAGTGAAGCCGCTGGACTTCCTCAACAGTCAAGCACACATCGGCCAGACAGGCTTGCTCGAATCCAAATAAGTTGACCCCAATTGAGACACGGTCGCTCGGCACATATGAACCCGGGTTTCGAGCACCCCTCGAAGTAATCTCTGGTGGAAAAAGAGGACGGCAGCATAGGTGAAACCACATTTACAAAATCAGAAACCATGGGCGTAGCAAGCTCAATCGATACTTCCACTCTAGGCCCCCGGTTTGGTTCGCCTCACTTTGAGAATCATTGCGATGCAAAGTCATCTCTTTCTTATTATGATGTTTTGCTTCTTATCTGCCCCAGGACAAAGCTCGCCACTTGCGCTCATCACGAGCCGAGTGGGTCGCCAGCTTCCAAACCCAACCCTCAAATTTGGAACGTCGCCCAGCACCCATGAAACCGCTGTAGAAAGGAAAAAAGGTACGGTTACAAAACCAGCTTCTGCCATAAGCAAAACTAAGAAGGCACGGAATGTACAACTTACGTGCATAATTCCATTCCTAAGGGAATGGCATAAGCTCCACGGGGATAATGTTAGCAATCTGAAATCGGACGAATCAACTCATCCACTCCTAATCTCGTTTTTCCTTATCATCGACAAAAAAGGGCACGGTGGACCGGCACTGCAAGGTGAGCATACCTCGACGATGAAAGGGCCGATACAACCTAATAAGATGACTAAGAGTGAATTCAAGACCCGCTTTCTCCGTAAAAAAATCTCATCATCAACACTATTCGTCAAAATGATGGGTGGATCTGTGCCAAGGTAACTCGATACTTTAAATAGAAGTCGATCACAATCCTATCAAGGGGGCCTAGTGTGAAAGGATACATGTACACATTCAAGAACCCATCGACGCGATCCGCGATGCCCTCATTTAGGGAAAGTATCTATAAAACTACTTTCTCCCCCAAGCCGCAGTCTTTTCTCACTAACTCAAGATGCTCTTCTTCTATCAAAGAAATAGTCTTCAAGGGTATGCTCTCATTGGTCCTGAATAAGGGAGGCGGAGCTCTCTCCTCTCTATCGGACAGACCCCAATGTAACAGTCATAGGGACGACAAACTCAAAGAATTAAAGTAAGGAGTCAGTGAGAGCACGTTAATGCTGAAATGATGAAAGGCTTAACACAGGAAAAGAAGGGTGACTACTTAGAAGGATGGGATCTCCAAAATAGCGAAAACAACCCTATGTGTATGTATATATGTATATATATATATAAATATGGAAAAAATAGCAAGGATACGCCTACCCAAAGAGGCCAATATTATCATTGTCAGTCCCGAGGTAGTACCCGACTTTGCGGACCTCCATAAAAGGAAAGTTAGGCCCCAAGAGGCCAACGTAATCATTGCCACTTCCGATGTGGTACCCGACCTTGAGGACCTCCATCAAAGGGAAGTCAAGCTCCAGGAAGCCAGCAACATCCTCACCAGTCCTGAGGTGGTAATCGACCTTGAGGAACTCCTTCTAAAAGAAGTTAGGCTCTAAGGAGCCCACGACATCACCGCAAGTCCCAAGGTGGTACCCGACCTCGAGGACCTCCTTCCAAAGAAGTTAGGCTCCAGGTAGCAAACAATATTATCGCCAATCCTGAGGTGGTACCCGACCTTGAGGATCTTCGTCCAAAAGAAGTTAGGCTCCAGGAAGCCGACAATATTATTGCCAGAGGTGGTAACCGACCTTGAGGGCCTCCTTCGAAAAGAAGTTAGGCTCTAAGGAACCAACGACATCACCGCAAGTCCCGAGGTGGTACCCGACCTCGAGGACCTCCATCAAAAAAGGTAGGCTCCAGGCAGCCGACAACATTATCGCCAATTCTGAGGTGGTACCCGAACTTGAGGATCTCCATCAAGAAGAAGTTAGGCTCCAATAAATTGACAGCATCGTTACAAGTCCCGAGGTGTTACCCGACCTCGAGGATCTCCACCAAAAGGAAGTTGAGCTCCAAAGAAACAAGCATTTGAACTCCACCCATATGGTCTACATCATGGGATACCATCTAAAATTTGGGTAAAAACCTCGTTGGTGATCTACCTACAACGTCTTAGGGCTATTTTTGCACTTAGTTCAAAGTAGGTTTCCTGGTGGCTCAGGTTCGAAAGAACCCAGCTCGGGGACTGCCCTCAAGAGCTTAAAGGCAGACCAGATTCTAGGGCTCCTGTACGAGTTTCCCTCGAGGAGTATTGCAAGACCTAAAGACTGTTCTCGAAAGTCTGAAGGTTTGAAGTGTTATCCTCATTCAGCCCGAAGTAAGGGTTTCGATGACCTGAGTCTAGCGGTCCAATCCAAGTTTGGTCCGAGGAAAGAAAAACGGTTTCGCGGGGAGCCATACTAAACAACCAAAGGTCAGAGAAATACACTCACACTTTTGCTTGATATCGAAAACGAGCACTAGGATCGTGCATCCAAGGTTTCCTAAAGCACAAATAAATGGAAAAACAACAAGCACCAAAGACAGAATTGAAGACACATATTTGTATTCATGAACATTTGATTACAAAAGCCCATGAGGGGTCTTTACATATGATTACAAAATTCCACGAGGGGTCCTTACACAGAAACAAAAGAATGAAGAGGCATACGTATAGCAGAAACATAGAGCCTAGCCTATTCTCCAGGGAGCATCCTCGGCGAAAGTATACTCAAGAACTGCTTCCTTAACTGTCTCATCCCGGTCCCCTAAAGCAGCACTTCAAAGGAGAAAATGAAGAAGAGGAAAGTGGGAGGAGCAAAAAGGGATGAAAAACCCCATAGCCTGGTAGAAGACTCGGTGAGCATCGGCCAAAGATTCCACTTCACCCCAAGGAAATCAAAGAGGATATAGTGCACTAGGCAAGGGTAGGAGGGTGAACAGCGGTATTTAGTCCAAGTGCATTCCCAAGATGGGAGAGATTGGCCTCCCTATCTCATCATCTCGAGCCAGCGACAGCAACAACAACGGCAAGTCGGTGCAGTTTCGCTCACTAAGAGAAAGCCTTATGAAAGAGTCGCAGTATGACTGATGAAAGCACTGTCATACGACCCTAAGACCGCATGGCTCAAACATAAAAAATAGCAGTGAAGGAGTATGATGAGAAGAAAAGGATGAATAGATGCATAAAGGCACTTGGATAAAAAGGCAGTATCGGAAGGCCCCCATTTATAGGGGATGATAATCTGACCAGCAACGCCATCAATGCCTTCAAAAGATGGATCGGCAAGAACAATCAATGCTTTATTAAAAATTGACTCGACGGCGGCACTGTCGCTTTGAAGAATGGGAATCGACAATACATTGAATTGCACTAAGAAGACAAGTCCATGGGGCGCCCCGGTTATTGCAAAGTCTTAAGTCATAGCTTGATATCATCCGTACAATGATATCATGGGAAATCTAAAGAGTCAGATGTCAAAATTGTTTCATCTCGCTCCTATCTAAGAAATGGGAGACCATATGTATATGGCAAAATCGCAAGGTCCAATTTTTCATCATTAAAGGACTAAGAAAAGTCATCTCAAAGGCTCGAGGCCATAGTTAAGCATCTTCCCTTGAGGGTCATCGACACTCGACCCGATAGTAGCAATGATCACGGTAGTGGTAGAAATGGAAAGTTCCCAAGGTACGCGCCTAGGGCTGACAGAATCTACTTATCTACTCTGAATTTGAGTTAGGGTGTCATTCAGCTTTCTCATCTCCATATCTTTGTACTTAATGGATTTTGTATCATGTTGGGATTTCCCTCCTACATAAAGCGGATCCTTGTTACTTTTGTACCTCTCTGTTGCTCCAGTTGTTCCACACGAATATACAAAAAAGAACATTTTCTCTGCTCGCTAACATACTTTCTTGTTATTATTTCTTTCATTTATTATCTTCATGCTTGTTCATCATTTATTTCTTATCATCAGCCATAAAGAGCCTTCTTTGATTTCATTATAACTATTAGTTACAACTCGATCGCCCACGATAGCTCATTATCGGGCCACAGAACCGACCTCGAGGCCTCTGTATCGGCAAGCTCGAGGCCCCGACTATCAACCTCTCGGTTTTATTATCGCCTTATCTTTAGCTCCCGTTTCATCTCTAAACTTCATACATATAGCATCATCTTCCTAACTACTTGCATAAAAATAGATCATGTATTTTTAGAGTCTCATCAACAAATTTAATTGCTATTACCATTTTCACGGTAAACATTATTATGTTGTGTGGTGGCTTTCTTTTCAACTAGTGGAATAGATTTGTGCAATTTGAGGTATTATATGGTTTTTGTTACACGAGCTTATGAAGGGTTCAGTTGAATTTTAGTGCGGTATTTTAACAGCAACAGAGCATGGGTATTGTAAGTTATTAGATGCTTTATTACTTGGCTTTGAGCCAAGCGGGAGAGTTTGCTATCGATGGGTTGATTGCACGGTTATGTGTTGTATTGGTTTCGGTTAGAGGTATATTTGTGAATCAGTTATGACATGTAGGGGTTGAGATTAAGGATGAAACGAGAAAAGGAATTTCTGGATACGGGTTGTATTACACTATATGGGTATATGGAAATCATGGAATGGTTGAGTGGTTACTCGTGAAGGATGTAGTGCACATGGAGTAGGAATTTATTTGGTTGCATTAAGGTGGGGTTACTTACTTGGGTGTTGGTGTACTAATGGGGAACAGGTCTTTCGATTCGTTTAATTGAAATTTGAGCAGAGTGAAAGACTCTCGATAATGGTTCTAACGGATGCAAGATTTAAATGTAGCAATTGGGAACTTTCAGGATTTGTATATGGATAGAAACTAAGATTTTCATTGGAGGGTGTCGAGACTCGCAATATTTCTATATCATTATGGATTCTACATGAACAACTTTAGATTTGCAGAAGGTATTCTCATAATGGGTACTTTTGGGGTGCTTAAGAGAGCATTCAACGGCTTATGACCTTAGGGCGATGTGGTTTTATGCTAGTGTCTCATGTGGTGATTTTTGGTTGAGGACTGTGGTATTATAGTGAGGAGAGGTATCAATTTAAAGGTAATTTAGAAGGAACTCGGAGAAAAATAATATCTTGGTAGTAGGTTGGATCGACATATTAATGGGTATGATCGGTTGTTTTGTGCGTATAATGTGGTGGTTTCTATAGGTGTTTCGTGGCAATGCTGTTGGGTTTTTGGTGACATGCGTGGCTTGGTTAAGTTATAGAGATTTAGTTTTGATGGCTTAATTATGTGCAAATGGGTTTCGAAGAGACCTCAATATTTTCTACTACGGTTCGAGGAGTATATTTCCTACTGGCATAAGGAGCATGTGACGCGATGTGTTGTGTAGGATTGAGATTTGAACGTGCAAGGTTGTTTACTGTGAAAATGGTAATAACAATTAAATTTGTTGATGGGACTCTAAAAATACATGATCTATTCTTATGCTGGTTGTTGAGCAAGTGATACTTATGTGTATGAAGTTTAGAGACGCAATGAGAGCTAAAGGTAAGGTAATAATCAAACTGAGAGGGTAATAATCGGAGCCTCGAGTTGTCCATATGGAGACCTCGAGGTCGGTTCCGTGGCCTGATATTAGATATCGAGGGTGATCGAGGTATAACGAATAGTTATCATAAAATCTAAGAAGGCTCTTTGTGGCCAATGATAAACGATAAATGATGAACAATAATGAAGATGATAAATATTAGCAACAAAATGAGGTAGCGGGACCAAGAGAAAATGTTAGAGAGAAGAGAGAATGTTCCTTTATATTTAGTATGGAGCATCCGATGGTGTATAAAAATACCTGGATCCCTGTTATATAGTAGGAGAAATCCCAATGTAGTACAAATGTATTCATTACAAAGATATGGAGATGGGACAGGTAGATACTGCCATGATGTGGCTCAGACTAGCCTGACGGACTCTGTTGGCTCCAGCTGCACGCCTTGGGAACTGCCCATCTCTACCATAGCCGGGGTCATCATTGTCCTAAGGTCGAGCATCGACGAACCTGGAGGTAGGAAACTCGACCTTAGCCTTGTAGCCTCGAGCCTTCGAGATGATCCTCTAAGGTGTCTCGATGACGACGAATTGGACCTTCCGATTTCACCGTATACAGATACTCCCCACGTACTTGGAGAGGAACGATAAGAAATGATTTTGACATCCATTTCTTCGGAATTCCCATTACGATTTCATACTGATGATATCATACCTATGTCTCGGGCCATCTGGAAACTTGTTTTGAACTTGATATAGATAGCCTTAAAAGCATTGTAGATAGATTCTAACTGAGGGTTTACCCGAATTTAGATGGTACCTTAGGACCATACGAGTCTTGCAATGATATCAATGGCCCTTTGGAGAGATCTCCAAGATCAGATACCATCTCCGGGCTGGCAATGATGCCAATGGCTTCTTGGAACCTAACTTCTTTTTAATGGAGATCCTCGAGGTCAGGTACCACCTCAAGATTCTGTGGCTTTTTGGAGCCTAGCTTCTTTTTGATGGAGATCCTTGATGTCACGTACTGCCTCGGGATTCATAATGATTCCAGTGGCTTTATAGAGCCTAACTTTTTTCTGATGGAGGTCCTCAAGGTCGGGTACTACCTCGGGACTTCCAGTGATGCTAATAGCTTCCTGGAGCCTATCTTCTTTTCTGATGGATAGTGTTGATAATGAGGAAGACGACAGTCAGGAGCGGATGGGCCAATCTGTCCGAGTACGGAATATCGATATTATTCCTTTGGAGCTTATGACATTCCCTGAGGAGTGGAACTTTGTGCGTAAGTGGTATATTAGTACCTTCATAGTTTTGCTTATGGAAAAAATAGGCTCTATAGATGCGCCTTCCTTCCTTTTCTGCAGCAATTTCCTGGACGCCATGAGAGGTCCCCGAGCTGATAGACTAGGCTTAGAAGCTCGCAACTTGCTCAACTTACAATGAGCGTGAGTGGTGAATTTTATCAAAGGACAAATGGGAGGCCAAACATCATGGAGTGTGTTGCGCAATTCGTTCCCTTATCCTCTTTCAGTTCGAAAAGCACTTCATCTTTTTACGTTCTAACCCTGATATTGTAGGCATCGGGGAGCCTTCTGAGGTGAGGTCATGCCCTTTTGGAGAGGGAGAATGTTTCCTAGCTTTTGGGCTAGAGAATGATAATAATAGGCAAAAGATACCTTTTCGCCGAGATGGAGCTCAAAATGAGGTGAACCTAACCGGGGGTCCAAAGTGGGCGTATTGGCTGAGCTCGTCACGCCCATGATTTTTGGCTTTGGAAGGCCAATTTCTCCTCCGCTGTCATCCTCTTTTTCTGTTGGAAGTACTTCGAGGGATACTCGGACCCTGGGATCATATACACTGAGCGATTGTGCCTCGACCTTAGTCGGCTCTTTTGGAGCTGAGGGAAGCAGGCTAGCAGATGTGTGCTCGATCTTCGAAGAAGATCAGTGGATTTATTTTGAGGAAAGTTTTTTGCCGTCCGTGTTGATTTTGCAATTTTTACTTTCTTGTTGAGATTTTTCTTTTGTAGGCTTTTGACAAGCTCCAGTCCTTTCTGATTCGCCGTGAAGCCAGGCTGCAGAAAGCTTTGGATAGTGAGAAATCCCTTAGGTTCCTTTGTACAAAAAAGGAGGGTGAGCTGGTATACTAGCAGAGCGAGGAAGATCGAAGTCGGAACTTCGAAAGTCATCTCGAAAGATAGGTATTCCTATATTTTGTGTCGATGTGTGCTCCCCTTTCCATTTTTGGAGATTAATACTTTGATATTTCAGTCGGAGAGTAAACCGGGGGAGATGGAACGACTTTTGGGGCGAAGTTGGCCAGGTAAAAGGTGAGTTTAATGAGTTAAAGGCTCAGGTAGATACCTAAGTTGTGACCAAGGAGGGTGTTTTGGCTAAGGATTCTCCCCTCGAGGTGCAAATCCATAACGCTTGTGCAAAAGATTATGCCTCAGGTCGAAGTGACCTTTCACTGTAAGCTAGCATTTGAGCTCTTATGATTTTTGCATGGGGCAGTTTTAGGTAACTATTTTGGGTTCAGTCTCCCAATTGGGTTGTGACTCGAGCTCATTCGACCCTTAAGTTTTCGAATTTGCGTGGGCTGGCGACAATAGCTCTTATGCCTTAGGTCAAAGTATGAGCTCTTATGCTTTTTTCCTTGGAGATTTTTAGGTAACTATTTTGGGTTCAGTCTTTGAATTGGGTTACGAATCGAACTCATTCGACCTCAAGTTTTCAATTTTTCATGGGCTGGCGACAATGGCTCTTATGCTTTGGGTCGAAGGGACCTCTCATGTGGGCTTTATTTTTCCCTCATTAAGGACTTTTTGCGATAATTTTCGTCTGACTCTTTGACGGTTTGAGAAGAACCTCAATTATGAGCCATTTTGTGGCAATGATCGAGCACCTCAGAAGGTTCAGCCCGGAGGCTGAATATCTTAAAGGCTATGATTTGGCGCTGACATGGTTGAAGCTCTTTTGCCTATGTTGAGGGTAGACTATTTAATCGGTTCTTTTCGAAGTAGACTCAAAGTAATTGAAGGCCTGTGAATTTGTAGCGACGGTCGGACATCCCCGAGTTGCGTTAGTTTGGTTGGTTCAACCTTATGACCGTAGTCATTTGTTCTTGGCCAAAGCCATTTTTGATCCCAAGTGTAGTAGTTTGGGCATCTATATCGAGGGTATGCCTTTTAGGGGTCTTACGAATTCGATATATAGCATAAACTTTGAGATCGGGTCTATGCCTTTAGCAAGGTCTTACAAAATTTTCATGCCGTTGAGGTCTTACAGCTTTTGTCACTTGGTACAGGTGAGATTCATGCCTTGTCGAGGTCTTACAGATGTTGTCACTTGGTATACAAGTGTGATTCATGCCTTGCTCGAGGCCTTACAGATGTTGCTACCTTATGTAGGTCTTACGAGACCGAGTAAGACCGCTTAGGTTTTTATAATGAATGGTGCTTGGTGACAGTGATTGACGGGAGTCCCTAAGCTATCGAGGATTTCCCGATTTAGGAGCCATTATGATGGAGATGGAAATTGAAGACAGTCCTCGAGCTATCGATTATTTCTCATCTCGGGAGCCATTATGATGGACATGGCGACTGGCGGCTATCCCGGAGCTATCGAGGATTTCCCCGTTTGGGAACCATTACGATGGAGATGGCGATTGATGGCAATCCTCGAGCTATCGAGGATTTCTCAAGTCAAGATCCATTACGATGTAGATGGTGATTGATAGCAGTCCCCAAGCTATCGAGGATTTCTTGGTTCGGGAGCCATTATAATGGAGATAGCGACTAATGGTAGCCCCCGAGCTATCGATGATTTCTCATATTGGGAGCCATCACAATGGAGATGGCGATTGACGGCAGTCCCTAAGCTATCGAGTATTTCTCGGATCGGTATCCATTACTTGCAAGCTTGGTGTCGCTTTATTGAGGCTTTACGATTTCGGAGTTTCTAACCCGGAGGTCGCGTAGCCCTGAGTTTTTTACGCTAGTCCCCGAGTGTTTGGGACATTTTTTACTCTGGAGCTGTTTTGCGATCTTAGTGTTTCCTCATTGAAGGCTTATGGGTTAGGATCTATGACCCGGGGGTCGCATTGCTTTGAGTTGTTGGCGCTAGACCCCAAGTGTTTCGGGACATTTTTTGGCTCTGGGGCCATTTTTTGCAAAAATATCAAGCTTCCTTGAGATGCAAAATGCTTTTGGGGAGTATTCTTTGATTACTTGGTACAAGTATATATGTTTTTGTTGCTGCGGGCTCAATTGTTTTACGTGGACACGGTTCATTCGATCTTTTGGCCCGGCACATTAATTTCTTATTATGCCCCCGATTGGCGCATCTTAGCTTCTCCTAGTAGGTGACATTTCGGTGGGATGCCCCCCAGTATTTGAGGTTGATTGCAAAAGAAGCCTTGAATATTTTTTGAGTCTTCCTTAAGTAGTGTGTGGATGCTTCCTCGCTAAAACCCTTCCGATAAAACCCTCATTGGGATAAAAACCCGGTTGAAGGACAAAAGTGCAATGCATGCTTTTTGAAACCTAAGGCCTTCAAGTTGGAGAGTACTTTGGCCATTTCGATCGGACACCTACACTCAGGTTAGTGAAGAATGTAATTGAAAGAGAAAGGAGATGGTTATACCCTTAGTGTAGAATGTGTCGGCGATGTTTCTAGCCCTAATGTGTTCCAGTCGCTCGTGATAAGGATGCGGTACGGTCCACTTCTTTCATTAGTTGGGAAAAGCTTAGAGTGTAGCTTGTTATCGTTATTTTATCGTTTGATAATCCTTTGGCTCCTTCAGGGGTGGAGATACTGGTGTTTCGGGTCGCACCGACCATATTGACTGGTATGGCGGTTTCCACTTTTGTTGTTTTGTTCACCCAGTTGGGTCCGTTCAGGACTTCAAAAGGCGGTCATAATTTGATTAGGCAGCCCAAGTTGTTCAGTCACCTTCAACTTGATAATATTGGCCAAGCTACCCGGATCCACAAATATATGTTTGATTCGAAATATGTTTACAAGAAAAGAAGTTACCAATGCAATGTAGTGGAGTCGAGATGGGGCCGTGGGTTGGCTTTTCCCTATTTGAGGAATTGTTTTGCTTTCCTGTCCGGGGGTTCCTACAGGGTGCCAATACCTCAAAATATCGTATGAATGACATGTGCTTGCGATTATTGTGCAATGTGGTGTTCCATCGTACACTGCGAATATTTCCCTGTCGTATAGTGTTCCCCGTAGACAGTTTCAACCCCATCCTTTGTTGGGAATTTTATCATTTGGTGGAGGGTGGTCGGTACTTCACTCATGCAGTGTATCTACAGTCTCCTGAGCAAGGCGTTATACCTTATCTCCTTCAATGACATGGAATTTGACATTTTGGGTTGTGCCGGCCACGTTTATTAAGAGGGTGATTTCTCCTTTCGTTGTTTCACTCTCCATGGTTTTATTTCGTTGAGGACTCGAGTGGCGAGCATGATTTGTTCAAGCAGTCCGAGCCGCTCTATTACCCTCAACTTGATAATATTGGTCGAACTACCTAGATCCACGAGTACACGTTTTATTTGATATGTATTTATGAGGAAAGACATTACCAGTGAGTAATTATGAGGTTGAGACAAGGTCTCAGTGTCCTCTTTATTGAACATGAGGGCATCCTCGGGTATGTACCCCTGGGTTCACCTTTCTCTAGTGATGGATATTTTTGTCCTTCTCATCATGGGTTCTTGTGGGGCATCAATGCCTCCCAAGATCATGTCGATGACATTTTTCAGCTTGTTCATTTCATTCTTCTTGGTGGCCTCTCTTTCTCGAAACTAGTTTTTGGTCAGATCACTTAAGAATTTCCGAAGATGACCCTTGTTGAGTAGTCTGGCTACTTCGTCTCAGAGATGGTGGCAATCCTCGATCATGTGGCCATGTGTGTTATGCTGATGGTGAAGACAATATCCGATACATCGACATTGAAGTTTTATTTTGACAGGAAAGGTGCCGCTGTTTGTCCTGCTTTCCTACAGAATTCGGCTCTATTGACGAGTCCCCGAGGATTCTTTCCTCGGTCTATCATCTAGTCATTTTGAGGTGGGTTACGCCTCGGAGCGTTCCTTCGGTCTTTGATGTATGGATGATATATTGTTTGGATTTGGCTCCTTTTCTAGGAACCTTCTTGGATACACCGAGCATGAGGGGGCTCCTAGCTGATCGTTCGCGACCCTAATTTTCTACTAGTATCGATTATGAACATCTGACCAAGTCACGGTGAGGTACTGGACCAGATCATCTTTTAGCTGCCTCGAAGCTACCGAGCTTTGCTCATTCAGACCTTAAGTGAAGGCCTGCACCGCCCAATCATCGGAGACCGACGGTAGTTCAATTCTTTCCATTTGAAAGAGAGATACAAATTCACGCAGCAACTTGTTATCCCTTTGTTAGATTTTGAAGACGTTGGATCTCCAAATTTTTGTAGCAGGACCAACTCAATATCGTCGTCCCCCATGTCATTTCCCTTTACTACATAGGTGAGCGGTAACGTGTTCAATGAGGTATGAGTTACTGTTGTATTTCGGAAGCTCCGGTATTCTAAACTTCTTTAGAGTGGGTTTCGAGGTCGCTTCTTATGGTAATGGCTTCTGCATGAACTTCTTTGAGTCTACGCCCTTCAAGATCGGGGGCGCTCTTGGAATTTGGTTGACCTTGGAGTTCTAAGTCTCGACCTTCTTATCATTGGCTTCTATCATTTTCTCACCCGATTCAATCATTTTGGTGCGATCCTCGAGCATCTTTACGATGGAGAGGTCGGCTATCGACCCATTATTGCTTCAGCTCTCTGGTACCTACTCGGCCGGGGGAGCTGTCCCTGGTGCTACTATGCTAGAAGTTTTCTGGTGACTTTTCAGCTTAGCAATAGCCAGTTGTGCCTACAGCATTTCGAAAATAATATTAACTCTAACTTTACATTCTTCCCAAGATGGGGTCTTTTGGCTTCCTGCTGGTCGCCTTGATGTATGCTCCTAATAGTGTAGGAGATTATTTCGATGTGTCAAACGTCGGATGAGACTTCATCCACCGGAATCGGTCCTGGTGCATTCTCAAGATTTTACGGTGACTCACCAACACCTGGAACAGCCACACCATACTCTCTGTGGTTCTAAATATTGTTGTTTACTGAATCAGACACTATGACCTGAAATCAAAGATCTTTGGACAAGAAAAAGCATGAAAGATAACTTGCGTTGTGTAATGAAACCAGCAAGAAAATAATCACTATTATTTTTTGCCCCACGTTGGGCGCTATACTGTTTACCATGAAAATGGTAATAATAATTAAATTTATTGATGGGACTCTAAAAATATGTGATCTATTTTTATGCCAGTTATTGAGAAGATGATGTTATATGTATGAAGTTTAGAGACAGAATGAGAGCTAAATGTAAGGTGATAATCAAACCGAGAGGCTAACAATCGGGGCCTCGAGCTTGTAGATACGGAGACCTCGAGTTTGGCTCTGTGGCCCGATAGTGAGCTATTGGGGGCTCGAGGTGTAACTAAAAGTTATAATAATATCTAAGAAGGCTCGTTATGACTAATGATAAGCGATAAATGATGAACAATAATGAAGATGATAAATATTAGCAATAAATGAGATAGCGAGAACAAGAGAAAGTGTTAGAGAGCAGAGAGAATGTTCTTATTTATTTAGTATGGAGCATCCGATGGTGTATAAAATAATAGGGATCCCCTTTAAATAGTTAGAGAAATCCCAATGTAGTGCAAATGTATTAATTACAAAGATATGGAGATGGAGCAGCTAGATACTTCCATAATGCGGGCTCAGACTAGCCTAATGGACTCTGTCAGCTCTAGCTACACACCTTGGGAACTCCCCATCTCTACCATAGTCGGGGTCATCATTGTCCCAAGGTCGAGCGTCGACGAACCTCGAGGGAGGAAACCCGATAATAGCCTTGTAGCCTCGAGCCTTCGAGATGATCCTGTGAGGTGTTTCGATGATGAGGAATTAGACCTTCTGATTTCACCATATACAAAGGTCACGATTCGGTTTTGAAGGGAAGAAAATAAATTCTTAGTCTCCATGCACGGTTTCAGATGACTAGGTAAATGATATTACTATTTGGTATGGCTTGATGAGAGTATATTTCAGAAGTGGCAATATGTTCTTATTTATGGATACTTCACTAGTACTGCAGCACTCTCCTAGTTGACCGAATGTTCATATTCAAATTTTGATGTGGTACAGAAGAATTACAGAAGTATTCCTCGTTGGGTGATTGTGTATGAGAGATATGTTAGATATCCGGGCGGTGGAGTTGGGATAAAATATGGTGGTTCGTGTGTTCTATGGATTTGGAGACTAGGTGTTCTCAGGAATAGAATGTTTGGTGATTATTGCCTTTCTAAAATTGATCTCGCTCAATATAATGGGAATCACCTGCAAGATTATAACTTGTTTAAGTGTGACATGCAATATGAAACAAAAAATATTTAAAACTATATATTCTGATATTTCCTATTTCACAATATTGCAAATGCTAATAATGGTTAGTTAGATAATCTAACCTTAAGCACTCATATTTCCGGCAACTAATTTGGCACAAGCCAAAGGAGAAAAGATTAAACCTAAATTAACTCATCCTCACGACCAGGGGATGGATATATTTCAAAGTAAATAATCTAGTTACGAATATTATATTAAGAGAACTATGTGAATACTGGAGAGATTAATAATACTTGATTAAGTTTTTTCACAACAATAAAATAAAATGAGATTTTAGTCCTTAAAGAAGTTAAAAAAATGAGTCATGTGCATTTTATGTGCATTTTTTCCATCTGAAAGCACTACAAAGGTGAGGTACTATTTTTGCATACAAAATTTTAGAAAAATTAATCTACATAAAGATAACCTAAATAAGAAAGAAATGAAGAAGTACCTGTGCTAAAATCATGCCTAAACATGCCGAGACTAGAGTCCTCTGTCGGCCGAAGAAGTTGTAACTCGGATAATTGAGTCTTGCACATAAAGCTCGAACAACATTGGCAATGAGCAGAGCAATGAACGAGGCATTATAGGTGTATCTAGCTGACTGCACAAGTAATGGTCCAAAAAATAGTATTGAGTGTAAGCCCAAGATTTTATTTTTGGTTTCGGAGCGTTTTGGGGCACTTAGTCCCTAAACGAAAACTTGAGCCTTAAGATTTTGATCGTAGTTGGAATAGTGTCAAGATGGCTTCGGAATGGAATTTTGTCGATTTTATTAGCTTTGTTGGTGATTTTGGGCTTAGGGGCATTTCCACATTGTGTTTTGGATATCCAAAGCTTATTTAGGCTTGAAATGGCGAAAGTTAAATTTTTAGAGTTTCGGGCCGATAGTGGAAATTTTTATATGAGGGTTAGAATCCGATTCCAAAAGTTGGAATAGGTCTGTGGTATGAAATATGACCTGTGTGCAAAATTTGGGGTGAATTGGATGTGGTTTGATAGGTTTTGACATCGGTTGTAGAATTTTGATGTATCAAGTTTATTAGGTTTAGATTAGAGGATGAATTGTGTTTTGACGTTGTTTGATGTGAGTTGAGGGCTTGAATAAGTTCATATGGTGTTTTAGGATTGGTTGGCACGTTTTGTAGGTGCGAACGCGCAAGTACGACCTCTTGATCGCAGAAGTGGACGAGGTGCATTAAGTTAAAAGTCACACCTGCGATGGGTATTCCGCGGGTCCGGGAGTGTAGATGTGGTCCTAAGATCGCAGAAGCGGAAATCATTAGGTAGAAAAGGGTATTTCAAGGGTTTGAAGTTCATATAAAAAAAAATTCAATTTGGAGCTTGGTGGAAGGTGATTTTTTTAAGAGAATTTGAAGGAGTGTCATTGGATAACGATTCCTAATCCTATTTTGGATAATATTTAACTAATCCATAGTTGTTTTTTTTCTTTAAATTAAGGAATTGGAGTGAGGAAGTTGGGAAATTGGGTTAATAGTTCCCCAAACAAAAATCTGAGATTTGAGTGGGATTTAGGCGTCGAATTTGGGTGATTTTTGCAAGAGTAATCTCGCGAGTGAATGGGTGTTCATAATTTATAACTTTTATCCGATAGTAAGACGTGGGTCGGGGAGGATTTTTGGAAATTTTTCTGTTTTCTTGCCATAGATTTGATTTCATTAGCTAAATTAGTTGCTTGTAGCTATATTTACGTTATGTAATATATCTGAGGTAAGTAGCTTTCCTAACCTGTGTGGTGGAACTCCCCCTTAGGTTTTGGTATTGTTTGATATATGAGCATCGTGTATGTGAGGTGACGAGTGCGTACACGGGCTATTTGTTGCAAAGTTCCATTATCATTAAAGTAAACTATCCATTTTCATTAAATTGAGCTACATTAGCCTATGTAATTATCCTGTTTAGTTTAGAAAAGCATGCCTACGTGCCTTAACTGCCTATTTGAACTCTATGTAGCATGTTTAGTGAAATTTCTTGTCTTCCATGACTCGGATTTAGCCTAAATTGTGGTTTCTTGCTGTAAGTGCTATTTTTGTTGGTTGGGCTGCATATTTACTTTGAGATAGTGGAACGCTATTCTGGTAGATCCCCCTACATATTTACTTTGGGACTACGAGACGGTATCCCAGTAGATCCCCCTTTATATTTGCTTTGGGTCTATGGGACGGTATCCCGGTAGATCCCCCTACATATTTACGTTTGGGACTACGGAACGGTATTGCGGCAGATTCCCCTGCACCTTTTTGTTTGGGATGGGATGGTACCCCGGTAGATCCCCTATTTTTATCTCTGCATTTGAGCTGTTGTTCTTCTATGTTTACATTCTTGTTAAATTTCTATATTTATTTTTACTGTGGTATTTCATTCTATTGTACTTTATTACATATATACTAGCAGGGCCCTCACCTGATCTTGTCACTACTAGACCAAGGTTAGGCTTGGCATTTACTGTGTACTGCTGTGGTGTACTCATACCCTTTCGTGCACATGTTTTTCATGTGCAGATCCAGGTACGTCATATCAGTTGCATTACCAGTGAGGCGAGACGACTGTAGAGACTTCGAGATATATTTGTCGTATCTGCAGACTTGCAATCCCTATCTACTCTTCCTCAAGTTAAAGACTTCTTGTATTTTCTTCTATTATTAAACTCTGGACTATCAGAGTACTGTGTCTTTCTTTAGCTTGTAACTTATGACATCCCGGGTTTTGGGAGAGTTACAAATACTGTCGGAAGTGATTATTGTATATGCCAAGAAACATCGCATTCCCTTGTTAAAATTTTACTTTTAGTTGATAGTTTTCATGTTTTGTTCCTTTATCCGCAAATGTTAGGCTTTCCTAGTTGTGGAGACTAAGTGGCATCACGACAGGTTCATGGAGGGAGAACTAGGGTCGTGGCAAGTTGGTACCAGAGCTCTATGTTCATACGAATCATGAGTCATAATCCAGTTTATTAGAGTCTCGCAGATCGGTACAAAGAGTTCTGTACTTATCTTTGGGAGGCTATGGAACTGTTAGGAAAGTTCCACTTCATTTGATTCCTTATCGTGCAAGATTATTGACTTTGAAATTCTAAACTTCTGCCCTTTATTCTCTCATGGAGGGTGAGGACACATGCTATCGGAGATGACCAGGTACCCGCCCCTTGCTAGAGCCGCCAGAGGCCGGGGTTGGGGTAGAGGCCGAGGATACGCACGTGGTGCAACTAGAGAACCCAGGCAAGCTGCTACAGAGGAGCCATCAGTACCTCCAACTAGAGCATAGGCACCTGATACAGCTACCACTACTACTACTACCCCCAGCTCTCTAGGAGACCCTTGCACGTTTCATGAGCATGTACAACACTCTAGCTCAGGCAGGGTTGATTTTCCTTACTGCAACCACATCTCAGGCCGGGGAAGGAGCATAGACTCCCTCTGCCTGCATCCTAGAGTAGCGGGTTCAGGTTGATCAGATCCCAGAGGTTATACCGGTATCGCGTGTAGCCCCATCTCAGTCCAAGGGTAAAGCAGTAGTTTCAGAGGAGGAGTAGCGGAGGCTTGAGAGGTACAAGAACTACAACCCTCCTACACTCAGTGGTCTAGAATCAGAGGATGCTCAGGGATTTCTTGAGGAGTGCACCGTATCCTCCGCACTATGGGCATAGCAGAGTCGAGTGGGGTTTTTTTCACTGTCTTTCACCTTCGAGGAGTAGCCTATCAATGGTGGTGTACTATTCAGTTGGATAGTCTGGCTGAGGCAGCTTTTGTTACATGGACTCCGTTCTCGGACATGTTTTTGAGAGAGTATGTCCCTCAGAATCTCAGGGTCGCATGATGCGCAGAGTTTGAGCACTTGCGCCAAAGTACTATGACTATTTCAGACTATGCTGTCTATTTCACTGACTTGCTAGGCATGCACCAACCTTGTTTTCTACAATTTGAGATAGGGTTCGCTAGTTTATTGAGGGGCTCATTCCCAGAATTAGGTTTAGCATGGCCCAAGGGTTAGAGATGGATATCTCCTATTAGCAGGTGGTGAGTATTGCTAGGAGAGAAGAGGGCATGCTTTCTCGGGATAGGGAGGATAGAGAAGTCAAGAGGTCTCGAGAGTTGGGCCATTATTATGGTGCCTATGCCACAACTGCAGTTCGTTATAGTAGGGGTTATGTGAGTCACCCCGTTAGCTCTTCCAGCCGCTAGTGGTATTCCAGCTCCTCCTAGATATTAGGAGCCTTATTATGCACCTCTAGTATCTATTGTGCCTCCTGCATGGGGTGCCTTCATTGGTCAGTCCAGCGGACCTGGACCGAGCCATTTATAGCCACCACATCTTTCTAGAGCTTGTTTTGAGTGTTGCAACACTCGCCATATGGTGAGGGATTGTCCCAGGCTTAGATGAGGTGCACATACATAGACTTATCAGCCACAGCATGCCCCACATGGTTCCTAGGCTATGATTATAGCACCAGCTGCCACTCGACTTGCTCAACCAACTAGAGGTGGAGGTCGGGGTGGTAGAGGTTACCCTAAAGGGGGAGGTGAAGCCAAATACTATGCATTTCCTACTCGTACGGAGGTTGTTGCTTCTAACTCTACCATTATAGAAATTTTTTCGATCTTCCCTAGAGATGCATCGGTTCTATTCGATCCAGACTCCACTTATTCCTAAGCGTCCTCTTATTTTGCCCCGCATTTGGGCGTATCTCGGGATTCTTTGAGTTACCCTGTTTATCTATCTACTCCTGTGGGAGATTCTCTTATTGTGGACCGCATTTATCAATCGTGTTTGATTGCTCTTGGTTGTTTTGAGACCAGAGCTAATTTATTATTGTTCTGCATGGTAGATTTTGATGTTATCTTGGGCATGGACTGGTTGTCGCTCCATTATGCTATTCTTGATTGTCACGCCAAGATCATAACTTTGGCTATGCCAGGCTTACCGCAATTATAGTGGAGGGGTACTTTAGATTACACTCCTAGTAGAGTTATTTCGCTTCTTTAAGCTCAGCGAATGGTTGAGAAGGGATGTGATGCGTATCTAGGTTATGTGAGAGATGTTTGCATTGATACCGCTACAGTTGATTCAATCCCAGTAGTGAGGGATTTCCCTGATGTGTTTCTAGCTGATTTTTCGGGCAGGCCGCCCAACAGAGATATTGATTTTGGCATTGATTTGTTGCCGGGCACTCAGCCCATCTCTATTCCTCCATATCATATGGCTCTTCCTGAGTTGAAGGAGTTGAATGATCAGTTGCAGGAATTTCCTAATAAGGGCTTTATTCGGCCTAGTATGTCACCTTGGGGTGCTCCTGTCCTATTTATGAAGAAAAATGCCGGTTCTTTGCATATGTGCATTGATTATCACCAGTTGAACAAAGTTATAGTGAAGAACAGGTATCCTTTGCCTCATATTGATGACATGTTTGATCAGTTATAGGGTGCCCGAGTGTTTCCAAGATTGATTTGTGTTCAAGTTATCATCAGTTGAATATTGGGGAGCCAGATATCCTAAAGACTGCTTTCAGGACTCGGTACGGTCATTACGTGGTCCTTGTGATGTCATTTGGGCTGACCAACACCCCAGTAGCATTTATGCATTTGATGCACAGAGTATTTCGGCCCGATCTTGACTCGTTTGTCATTATCTTTATTGAAGACATTCTGGTGTACTCCCAGAGTCGGAAGGATCATGAGCAGCACCTGAGAATAGTGCTTCAGATCTTGAGAGAAAAGAAATTATATGAAAAGTTCTCAAAATGTAAGTTCTAGTTTGATTCTGTAGCATTTTTGGGTAACGTAGTATCGAGTGACGGGATTAACATGGATTCGAAGAAGGTGGAGGAAGTGTAAAGTTGGCCCAGACCATCCTTAGCTATAGAGATTTGGAGTTTTCTTTGTTTGACAGGTTATTAATGTTGATTTGTTGAAGGATTCTCATCTATTGCAGCACCTATGACCAGGCTGACCCAGAAGGGTGCTCCGTTCAGGTGGACGGAAGAGTGTGAGGAGAGCTTTCAGAAGCTCAAGAGATCGTTGACTACAGCCTCAGTATTGATATTGCCTACAGGTTTGGAGTCTTATATAGTCTATTATGATGCGTCGAGAGTTGGCCTCAGTGCGGTGTTAATGCAGGACCGTAGATTGATTGCCTACGCATCCAAACAACTGAAGGTGCATGAAAAGAACTATCCTATAGATGACCTTGAGTTAGCTTCTATTGTTCATGCCTTGAAGAATTTGAGGTGGTATTTATATGATGTCCCTTGTGAGATTTATACTGATCACCGAAGTTTGCAAAATCTTTTCAAAAAGAAGGATCTTAATTTGCGTCAAAGGAGGTGGTTAGAGCTGCTTAAGGACTATGATAGCACTATTTTGTACCACCCAGGTAAGGCTAATATGGTGGCCGATGCTTTGAGTCGCCGGGCAGAGAGTTTGGGGAGTTTGCCTTATCAATCAGCAGTAGAGAGGCTCATGGCATTGGATGTTCAGGCCTTAGCCAGTCAGTTTATGATATTGGATATTTCGGAACCTAGCCGAGTATTGGCTTTTGTGGTCTCTCGATCTTCTCTTTATGATCGTATCAGGGAGCGTCAGTATGATGACCCATATCTGTTTGTCCTTGAGGACAAGGTTTAGCACAGTGATGCTAAGGAGGTTACTATTAGTGACGATGGTGCGTTGAGGATGTAGGGTAGGCAATGTGTGCCTAATATGGATAGTTTGCGTGAGTTCATTCTTCAGGATGCTCATAGCTTGCGGAACTTTATTCATCCAGGTGCCGCGAAGATGTATCAAGACTTAAGATAGCATTATTGGTGGTGTAGGATAAAGAAGGACATAGTGGAGTATGTTACTCGGTGTCTAAATTGCCAGCAGGTGAAGTATGAGCATCAGCGACCAAGTGGATTGCTTCAGAAGTTTGAAATTTCGAATTGGAAATGGGAGCATATCACTATGGATGTCGTTTTTAGACTCCCATGGACTCAGCGGAAGTTTGATACAGTTTGGGTGATTGTAGATAGGCTGACCAAGTCAGCTTATTTCCTTCCTGTGATGACTACCTATTCTTCCGAGCAGATGGCTCGAATTTTTAATTATGAGATTGTCAGACTTCATGACGTGTCGGTATTTATCATCTCTGACCAGGGCACATAATTTACATCATAAATCTGGAGAGTCATACAGCATGTGTTGGTTACTCGGGTGGAGTTGAGCACAGCATTTCACCCCTAGACGGACGGACAGTCCAAGTGCACTATTCAAATTCTTGAGGTATGCTCTGTGCGTGTGTGATGGTGTTTGGAGGTTCTTGGGATCAGTTCTTGCCCCTTGCGGAGTTTGCCTACAACAACAATTATCAGTCTAATATTTATATAGCATCGTATGAGGCTCTGTGTTATAGGCGGTGTCGGTCCCCAGTGGGTTGGTTCGAGCCGGGTGAGGCAAGATTGTTGGGTACAGACTTGGTTCAGGACGCCTTGGAGAAGGTTATGGTGATTCAGGATAGACTTCGCACAACCTAGTCCAAATAGAAGAGTTATGCAGACCGATAGGTTTGTGATGCTTCATTTATGGTTGGAGAGTGGGTCTTGCTTCGTGTTTCGCCTATGAAAGGCGTTATAATATTCGAGAATAGGGGCAAGTTGAGCCGAAGGTTTATTGGCCAGTGATGTTGTGCCATCTTGGGGAGGTTGCGTATGAGATTGCCTTACCTCCCAACTTGGCAGGAGTTCATCCAGTATTTCATGCGGCGTGCCCGGACTGTGGTTTGGAAGTATGTCACTTATTTAGGCTTGAAATGGCAAAAGTTGAATTTTTGGTGTTTCGGGCTGGTAGTGGAATTTTTGATATCGGGGTCAGAATCTGGTTCCGGAAATTGGAGTAGATTTGTAGTGTGGAATATGTCTTGTGTGCGAAATTGGAGGTCAATCGAACGTGGTTTGATAGGTTTCGACATCTGTTGTACAATTTTGAAGTTTCAAGTTCATTAGATTTGGTTTGGAGGATGAATTGTGGTTTAAACATTATTTGATGTGATTTGAGGGCTCGACTAAGTTCGTATGGTGTTTAAGGATTGGTTGGTATGTTAGGTTGAGATCCGGGAGCCTCGGATGTGTTTCAGATGCTCAACGGGTGAAATCTTAGACTTAGAGGATTTTCTAATGTGCTTGTTCTGGTGTTTTCACACCTGCAGTAAGGAACCATGGTGCGGGTCCTCATATGCGGACGACCAAGCGCAGAAGCAGATTTTGGCAGAAATTCTGGGGTCGCAATTGCGAGGTGAGTTCCACATCCGCGATGCCCGCAGGTGCGAGTGAAGGAACGCATTGGCGGTCAGGGACCGCAGAAGCGGAAGAGGGTCCACAGGTGCGCCATCTTAATTGCAGAAGCGGACAAGGTGCATTAAGTGAAAAACCGCACCTGCGATGGCTATTCCGCAAGTGTGGGACCGCAGATGCGATCCTGGGATAGCAGAAGCGGAAATCGCTGGAAGAAATGGGGATTTCTAGGGTTTGAAATTCATATCACAAAAATTCAATTTGTAGCTCGGTGGAAGGTGATTTTTCGAGAGAATTTGAAGGAGAACTATTGGATAATGATTTCTAATCCTATTTTGATCATATTTCATTAATCCATAGTTGTTTTCTTCATTAAATTAAGGAATTGGAGTGAGGAAGTTGGGAAATTGGGGGAAAAGTTCCCCAACCAAAAATATGAGATTTGAGTGGGATTTAGAAGCCGAATTTGGGTTATTTTTGCACGAGTGATCTCGTGAGTGAATGGGTATTAATAATTTGTGACTTTTACGCGATTTTGAGACATGGGTCCGAAGAGGTTTTTTGGGCATTTTTCTATTTTCTTTCCTTAGCTTTGATTTCATTAGCTTAATTAGTTGCTTGTAGCTGTATTTACTTTATGTAATTGATTTTATTAGATTCGGGCCACTAGGATTTTGATACTCATGGGAAGAGCGTTATTTCGGATTGATTTGAGCTTGGTTTGAGGTAAGTGACTTGCCTAACATTGTGTGTTGGAACTCCCCTTAGGATTTGGTACTGTTTGATATATGAGCGCCGTGTACGTGAAATGATGAGTGCGTGCACGGGCTATTTGGTGAAAACCACCATTTTCATTAAAGTAAAATATCTCTTTTTCCTTAAATTGAGCTATACTAACATATGTAATTATCATATTTAGTTTATAAAAGCATGCATGTGTGCCTTAACTGCCTACCTGAACTCTGTGTAGCATGTTTCGTGAAATTTATTGTCTTCCTTGACTAGGATTTAGCCTAAATTGTGGTTTCTTGTTGTAACTGCTATTTCTGTTGGTTGAGCTCCATATGTTCTTTAGGACTACAGAACGGTATTCCGATAGATCCCTACCTACATATTTACTTTGGGACTATGAGACGGTATTCCAATAGATCCCCTTGCATATTTACCTTGGGACTACGGGACGGTATCCCAGTAGATCCCGCTACACATTTACGTTTAGGAGTACCGAACGGTATTCCTATAAATTCCCCTACACCTTTACGTTTAGGACTACAGGACGGTATCCCAGTAGATTACATGTTGTTATCTCTACATTTGAGTTGTTATTCTTCTATGCTTACATTTTTGTTAAATTTTCGTATTTATTTTTACTGCGATATTTCATTCAGTTATACTTTATTATATACATACTAGTAGGGACCTGACCTGATCTCGACACTACTCGACCAAGGTTAGGCTTCGCACTTCCAGGGTGCCGCTGTCGTGTACTCATGCCCTTTCCTGCACATATTTTTCGTGTGCAGATCCAGGTACCTCACATCAGTTGCATTACCAATGAGGCGAGACGACTGTAAAGAATTTGAGGTATATCTTCCGCGTTCGTAGACCTAGGAGTCCCTATCTACTCTTCCTCAAATTAAAGTCTTCTTGTATTAGACTCTGGAGTATAGGAGTATTGTGTCTTTCTTTAGCTTGTAACTTATGACATTCCGAGTTCTTGGAGAGTTATAAATATTGTCGGAAGTGATTATTGTATATGCCGAGCGGCATCGCATTTCCTTGTTTAAAATTTACTTTAGTTGATAGTTTTCATGTTTTGTTCCTTTATCCGCAAATATTAGGCTTACCTAATCGTAGAAACTAGGTGTCGTCACAACAGGTTCACGGAGGGAGAACTAGGATCGTGACAACTATGGAGTTATAAGCAAGGGAAATCCAATTTGGTGTCTTTCCAACATTGATCTAACTTAATATAAAAGGAATCACCTGCAAGATTATAACTTGTTTAAGTGTGACATGCAATATGAAGCACAAAACATTTAAAATTATATATTCTGATATTTCATATTTCAGAACTTTTCAAATGCTAATAATAGTTAGTTGGATAATACTAACCTTAAACGCTCATATTTCCAGCAACTAATTAGGCACAAGCCAAAGGAGAAAAGATTAAACCTACATTAATTCATCCTCCACGACCAGTGTATGCATACATTTCAAAGTAAATAAATCTTATCACGAATATTATATTAGGAGAATTTATATTCATACTAGAGATTAATGTTACTTGATGATTTTTTTCACAACACAAAAATAAATATGAGATTTTAGTCCTTAAAGAAGTTAAAAAGTGAGTCATGTGCATCTTTTTCCATCAGAAAACACTACTAGGGTGAGGTATTATTTTTGCGTAAATTATTTTAGTAAAATAGATTTATATAAAGAAAACCTAAAAACATACAAATGAAGAAGTAACAGTGCTAAAATCATACCTAAACATACCGAGACTAGAGTCCCTCATCGGCCGATGAAATTGTAACTCGAATAAGTGAGTCCAGCAACTCAAGCTCGAACAACTCCAAAAATGAGCAAAGCGACGAAGGAGGCATTATAGGTGCACCTAGCTAACTGCAGAAATAATATTGGTCCAAAGAATAGTATGGAGTCTAAGCCCAACACTTGATGGAAAATTTGAGAAACTATGTTGAGAAGTAAAATGGGCAAGCGTGATATTTTTTTCCTTTTTCTCTTGCCTTCATTTTTCATAATGCCTACCATTATCTACAGCTCTGCTCCTACTCCATATTTCCTCAAAATCTTAAGGGATGCTTTTTCCTCCTCCAGACGTTGTTTCTAACGAGAAACATCGGGGTCTTACTAAAAAAGAAAGACAACACAAGAAGTAATAAAGCAAAAAACCTATTATTGGCGAAGGACCATCTCCAACTATAACAGAAGTTGTGAGATGCTTCCACGTTTACTACTTTCGTGCTATCACTTCCCCATAGCACCATGGAGTTATATGCAAGAAAAATCCACTTTGGTGCGTTTCCAACATTGATATAACTCAATATAATGGGAGTCACATACAAGACTGTAACTTGTTTAAGTGTGACATGCAATATGTAGCACAAATAATTTAAACTTATATATTCTGATATTTCCTATTTCACAACATTCCAATTGCTAATAATTGTTAGTTGGATAATAGAACACTCATATTTTCATAAACTAATTTGGCACAACTCAAAGGAGAAAAGATTAAACCTACATTGACTCATCCTCCACGACCAAGGCATGAATATATTTCAAAGTAAATAAATCTTATTACGAATATTATAATAAGAGAATTTATGTCCAGACTAGAGATATTAATGTTACTTGATGAGTTTTTTTTTTACAATAATAAAATAAATATTAGATTTTAGTCCTCAAAGAAGCTAAAAAATGAGTCATGTGCATGTTATGTGCATCTTTTCCATCTGAAAGCGCTACTAGGGAGAGGTATAATTTTTTGTGTTATTTATTTTAGTAAAATTGATCTATATAGAGAAACCCTAAATAAGAATGAAATGAAAAAGTACCTGTGCAAAAATAATGCCTAAACATGCCGAGACTAGAATCTTCAATCGGCCAAAGAAGTTGTAGCTCAGACAAGTAAGTCCAGCAACTCAGGCTCGAACAACTCCGGCAATGAGTGGATTCATGAAGGAGGCACTATAGGTGTATCTAGCTTACTGCAGAAGTAATGGTCCAAAGAATAGTATTGAGTATAAGCCCAACACTTGCTGGAATATTTGAGCCACTATGTTAAGCAGTTAAATGGGCGAGTGTAACAGTATCTTCCTTTTCCTCTTGCCTTCAATTGCCATCATGCCTACAGCTCTTCTTCGGCTCCACATTTCCTTAACATCTTAAGGGACGCTTTTGCCACCTCCACACGCCCTTTCTTAATGAGAAACCTCAGGGTCTCACTAAGAAAGAAAGACAGTACACCTAGTGGCAGAACTAAAAACCCACTACTGGCAAAAGACCATCTCCAATCATAACAGAAGTTGTGAGATGCTGCCATGTTTACTGCTTTCGTGCTAGTACTTTCCAAAAGCACCATGGAGTTATAAGCGAGGGAAACCCACTTTGTTTCCTTTCCAACATTGATCTCACTCAATATAATGGGAATCACCTGAAAGATTGTAACTTGTTTAAGTGTTACATGCAATATGAAGCACAAAATATTTAACACTATATATTCTTATATTTCCTATTTCACAACATAGAAAACGCTAATAATGGTTAGTTGAATAATACTAACCTTGAACACTCATGTTTCCAGCAACTACTTTTGCACAAGCCAAATGAGAAAAGATTAAACCTACATTAACCCATCCTCCACAACTAGGGAATGGATATATTTCAAAATAAATAAATCTTGTTACGAATTATATTAAGAGAATGCATGTTCATACTAAAATCTTAATGTTACTTGATGAGTTTTTCTTACAACAATAAAATAAATATGAGATTTTATTCCTTAAAAAGGTTAACAAATGAGTCATGTGCAGGTTATGTGTATCTTTTCCATATGAAAGCACTACTAAGGTGAGGTATTACTTTTGTGTAAATTTATATTAGTCAAATTGACCTATATAAAGAAAACCTAAAAAATAAAGAAATGAAGAAGTATCTGTCCTAAAATCATGCCTAAACATACCGAGACTAGAGTCCTCCGTCGGCCGATGAAGCGGTAACTCGGATAGGTGAATCCAGCAACTCCAGCGTGAACAACTCCTACAATGACCTGAGAGACGAAGGAGGTATTGTTGGTGTATCTAGTTGACTGTCAAAGAAATGGTCCAAAAAATAGTATTGAGTCAAAGCCCAACACTTGCTAGAAAACATGAGCCACTATGTTAAGTAGTAAAATGGGTGAGTGTGATAATTTCTTCCTTTTCCTCTTTCCTTCATTTTCCATCATGCATGCCAACATCTACTTCTCTTCTTCTGATCCACAATTCCTCGACATCTTAAGGGACACTTTTGCTACCTCCACACGCCCTTTCTTATTGAGAAAACTCGGGGTCTCACTAAGAAAGAAAGACAGTATAAAAAGTGACAAAGCCAAAAACCCACTATCGGCAAAGGACCATCTCCAATCGTAACAGAAGTTGTGAGATATTGCCATATTTACTGCTTTCATGCTTGTACTTTCCCAGAGCACCATGAAGATATAAGCGAGGGAAATCTACATTGGTGCCTTTCCAACATTGATCTCACTCAATTTAATGGAAATCACATGCAAGATTGTAACTTGGTTATGTGTGACATGCAATATGAAGCACAAAATATTTAAAACAATATATTCTTATATTTTCTATTTCACAATATTGCAAATGCTAATAATGGTAGTTGGGTAATACTAATCTTGAACACTCATATTTCCAGCAACTAATTTGGCACAAGCCAAAGGAGAAAGATTAAACCTACATTAACCCATTCTCCACGATCACGGCATGGATATATTTCAAAGTATATAAATCTTATTACGAATATTATATTAAGAAAATTTATGTGCATACTAGAGAGACTAATATTACTTGATGAATTATTTCACAATATAAAATAAATATTTGATTTTAGTCCTTAAAAAAGATTAAAAAAAATAGTCATGTGCATGTTATGTGCATCTTTTTCCATCTGAAAGCACTACTAGGGTGAGGTATTAATTAGGCGTAAATTATTTTAGTAAAATTGATCTACATAAAGAAACCCTAAATAAGAAATACATGAGGAAGGGTCTGTTCTAAAATGATGCCTAAACATGCCGAGACTAGAGTCCTCCGTCGGCCGAAGAAGCTGTAGCTTGGACAAGTAAGTCCAGCAATTCAAGCTCGAACAACTCCAGCAATGAGCGGAGTGATGAAGGAGGCATTATAGGTGTATCTAGTTGACTACATAAGTAATGGTCCAAATAATAGTATTTTGTATAAGCTCAACACTTGCTAGAAAATTTGAGCCATGACGTTAACCAGTAAAATGAGCGAGTGTGATAGTTTCTTCATTTTCCTCTTGCCTTCGTTTTCTATCATGCCTGCCAACATCTACCGCTCTGCTTCTGCTCCACATTTCCTCAACATCTTAAGGGGCACTTTTACCTACTCTATGCGCCATTTCTTAATGGGAAACCACGGGGTCTCACTAATAATGAAAGACATTACAAGAAGTGGCAAAGACAAAAATCCACTACTGGCAAAGGACCATCTCCAACCATTACGGAAGTTATGAGATGCTGACATGTTTACATCTTTCGTGCTAGTACTTTCCCATAGCACCATGGAGTTATAAGCAACAAAAATCACACTTCGGTGCCTTTCCAACACTGATCTCACTCAATATAATGGGAATTACCTGCAAGTTTGTACTTGGTTAAGTGTGACATGCAATATGAATCAGAAAATATTTAAATCAATATATTCTTATATTTCCTATTTCACAACATAGCAAATGCTAATAATGGTTAGTTGGATAATACTAACCTTGAACACTTATATTTCCAACAACTAATTAGGCACAAGACAAAGGAGAAAAGATTAAACCTACATTAACTCATTCTCCACGATCAGGGCATGGATATATTTTAAAGTATATAAAACTTATTATGAATATTATATTAAGAGAATTTATGTGCATACTAGAGATATTAATGTTACTTGATGAATTATTTTCACAATAATAAAATAAATATTTGATTTTAGTCCTATAAGAAGTTAAAAAAATAAGTCATGTGCATGTTATGTGCATCTTTTTCCATCTGAAAGCACTACTAGGGTGAGGCATTATTTTAGCGTAAATTATTTTAGTAAAATTTATCTATCTAAAGAAACCATAAATAAGAAAGAAATAAAGAAGTACTTGTGCTAAAATACTGCCTAAACATGCTGAGACTAGATTCCTCCATCGGCCGAAGAAGTTGTAACTCGGATAAGTGAGTCCAGAAACTCAAGCTCGAACAACTCCAATAATGAACGGAGCGACAAAGGAGGCATTATTGGTGTATCTAGCTAACTGCAGAAGTAATGTGTCACAACTCAGTTTCGCCTCAGTTGGGTATCGTGATGGCACCTAGTCTAAGGATTAGGTAAGCCTAATATTTACTGAATAACAACAATAATAAAGAAAACCTAACAGTCTCGATATAGAAATCTTTGCAAAATTTACAATTTCCCCAAAACAGGTAGCACAAGTCATAAGCTCTATAGAGTTCTCTAAAACTTCTAAATACAACTATTTGGAAATAAATACAACAGTGTGAGTACAGAATAAGAAGGCGACTATGAATGCTACGAACACAGCAGCAGGGTTACCTTGAGTCTCCTCGATAAAAATCCAATGGCTACTAACAATCAATACCTGGATCTATATAAAAAAATTTACAGAAGTGTAGAATGAGCACACCACAGCGATGCCCAGTAAGTATCAAGACTAACTTCGGTGGAGTAGTGACGAGGAACATCCAAGACACCTACTGGTCTAATAAACTGAACAAGTATGGGTATAGGAACAATAGAACATGATATCTTTATAAAGACTATGCGATATAGATACAATACAGTAACTGCAATAAGGAAGGAAATAGCAAGTACCAGCGGAACACCATAATAAGGACACAGAAGAGTGAATAGAAACACAACCCCAAATCCGAAATCACAAATACAATAAAGACAAATAATAACTCAGCAACTACGATAGTTTTCACATGAAGACTTAGCCAACAAACTCCAATAAATTATTCAAAACCTTCAAGCATAAATCTTTCACCCATAAGTTTCTGAATAGAAATATTTAGAATATAATCCTTCCCAATAAGGATATTTCGAAATATACTTCCTTCAACATAAATATCTTTTAAACATTGTTCTTTCAAAATAAATACTTGTCGGATATAATCTTTTTGAATAAATATACTTCAAATTCAAGTCATCCTGTGAAACCTTATCTCATAATCATACAATATGGTTCTCAATACCAGAACCCTGACACTTGACATTTTGTGCTCTCATCACACATCATAACAGCATTAACGACTCATGTGCCCAATTGAGCCATTCTTACAAAGAGCGCAAGTAAAAAAGGTGTACATCTATACTCAACAATATCAAGGAAACATCTTAGCCGATAAGGGTGCTTAGCCACGTGTATGCTTGTAGAGGTGTCCTAACATAGCTAATATTGGGTAGTAAGCATATGGAAAAGAACGAACAGTACATCAAATGTTTACACGAGAATAAAATCAATGAAACCCAACAGCTCAGAACATAGTTATAACAACGGGGAATCTATCCAGATACCATCTTGTAGTCCCAAATTAAATGTGCAGGGGGATCTATCGGATACCATTCTGTAGTCCCAAAGTAAAAGTGAAGGGGGATCTACTGGAATATTATTCCGTAGTCCCAACGTAAATGTGCTGAATATGGGGACCTACTGAAATACCATTCTATAGTCCCAAATAAATATGCAGTGCAACCAACAAAGATAACAATTACAGCATGGCAGAAACCTCGCACATCACCACAACAAGTACAATAGCAGAAATGACAATAATACAAAGTATGGCGAGTAGACCAACTCGAGAACTTTAAATCACAAAGAAACAGCAGAACCAATTTACAAGGAGTAACCACAATAAAGAATGCTAGGCATAAAGGGGACAATTCAACAAGAGAAAACTAATGTGTAGCAACAATCCCACAATACAAAAATCAACAATAAGGAAGCCAACACGAGTCAAATAGTCAAAATAAATGCAAGTCAACTAAGATATAGTTTATCTAAACTCCTTTTAAGGTTGACCAATTGCGAAGGATATTCAACAATTCAGAATAAAGATAAGCCATAGAAGATAACCATAACTCCAATTAAGACTAAAAATGATAGGATGAGATAATAATAATTCCAATTAAAGATAAGCAGTTATTAAAAGATGTCATGACGATAGAAGAGGCAAAATATTCAGTTAAGTCAAATAAGAGTGAATCCTAAAGCAATTAATTCGTATTAAAGCATGTAGAAGTGAGACTAGCAATTAGGAAATCAAACGTATCACGAACAACTTCATATAGAGTGATATAAGGACCTAAGAACCCTAAAGGCCAACTCTTCACAAATAAGTCCGAGCACGCACTCGTCACCTCGCGTACATAAACTACAATCAGCATAGACCCCCAAATCCTAATAGGATCCCCCACACAAGGTTAGGCAAGATACTTACCTCAAAGAAGACAACCCGATACTTTAAAATAAACTTCTCGGGTGAAATGACCTCCAGACTGCTCAAATCTAACCAAAATAACTTCAAAGCAAAACTTATAAGAAACTATTATGGATCATAAAGTCTCAATCATTAACAAAATCCAAAAATCAGTCAAAATGTTAACCCCCAAGCCCGTACCTCGGAACACGACAAATTTTAGAAAAACCGAATACCCATTTTGATACGAGTTCAACCATACAAAAATTATCAAATTCCGATACCATTTGGTCCCTCAAATCATGATTTTTCATTTTTGAAATTCTCTTCAAAAACCAACATTTTCCTCAACCCAAAACACAAATTAAATGATAAAAATGAATATACAATCATGGAATATATGAAATTCTAGGTGAACAACACATACCCAATCGAATTGCTTGAAAACCCCACAAAGATATGGACGCGAACATGATGAAGGAAACCAGATGACTGATTCAACAGTTCAAAATAGGAGGAAAATGACCCGTAGCCCAACCGGAAACACACCCGAGGCCCCGTCAAAACACACAAACAAGTTCTATAACCTAACGCGGACTTGTTCGGAGTCTCAAATCATAACAAACAATGCCAAAAATGCAAATTGCACCATGAATCAAACTATGAACTTCTAAATCTTCCAACTTCAAAAACACATTCCGAAACCAATCAAATGAGCTCGGAATGAAGTAAAATTTTGGAGACAAGTCCCAAATGACATGACAGAGCTTCTCCAACTCTCAAAATCATGTTCCGGCCCTGACGGCAGAAAAGTCAACTATGGGTCAAACTTTTCCATTTTCAAAACATCAACATTTCCAACTTTCGCCAAAATGCCTCAAATTACCCTGCTTGCCTCCAAATCTGAATACAAATGCACGCACAAGTCCAAAATCACCATACAAAGATGCTGAGATCATCCAAAACCCATTTCGGCCATTTACACAAAAGTCAAATTCCGGTCAAATTTTCACTGGTTAAGCTTCCAAAACTGGATTCATTCTTGCAATTCAACTTTGAATCATTCGGTAACTGAATTCAACCATGCACGCAAGCCGATACACATAATACGAAGTTGTTCAACACCTTACGCCACCGAATGGAGCTTAAATTCTCAAAATAACTGGCCGAGTTGTTGCATCATCCCCCTCTTAAAACAAACATTCATCCTCGAACGTGCCAAAATTTGCCTCGAAGTCCTCAAATCACTAAATTCACACATCCAACATACCCCCGCGGGTGATCCCACATCATCCCAATCTACATAAGCCTGATAACACCATCTAAACTACAAAATAAGCCTTTCTACCAACACCGATAATCCTTATACCCAAAGTTCTTATCTTCCATTCATCTCTAAAAGATCCGATTCAAAATCCATATCCGTTATCAGTCTTAACCTGCTGCATCAACTCATGCCTACACCCAATAGAGTTCAAGCACTCAACATGACCCATCACACATAGGCCCACAATAACATTTCTAATCAAATTATCTGCCCAAAATCAAATCCAGCACATCTGTTAGAAATCTATTTCAAGCATCCATAACACTGACAATGATACAAGAACCACGAAAACCTCATAACTAACACTCGAATCAACAAGTCACAACTACCACAACTTGGCACACACACCCACAAACTAGAATTCAAGAAGCACTGAATGAAAATGACTGGATATGTAAAGAGAAACACATAAAGAATTACCAAACAAGACCGACAGGCACAACTCTCTAATAGAACTATTCTACAAATCAATATAACAAGGAAGAATTAAAGCATATGAACAAATAACAAGGAACCCATCCTGATATAACTTCCACCGCGACGCACAGCCCGGTTCAAAAACATCAAATCTCATGAAATTACGAGTGTCCCGCCCTCAACTCTAATTCACAAGCAAGATATACATCACAACCAACTGAAACCTTTCACTAGATCAATTTTGTCAACAAAATTATAACACGTATTGGTTCCCACACCGGTGGAGCATAAAAAATCACAGCTCATAACCAAAAACACTCATAAAACACAGCAAGCCTACCGTAATGGACAATAGGAATTTACTACTAGTCTCATAACTTTCAATAATGAATAAAAATAGACGATAGAAATGAGCTATCACTCATAGAACCTCCCAACAAGGCAACACATAAACAGTATGCACATCATGAAATGCACCCATCAATGGAGGAACAAATAGGGGAACTCACCTTGATAAGAAGAACTGAAATAAAATACGGAAGGAGCTACTGTATAATAAACCGGAAGCATACCTATATAATATCATCTGGTGCAACGGCCTCAAGCCTACCATATGAAACATATCAACGGGTCGGGCCTCCCCCTCTTGGGTGCCTCTACTCACCCGAATACCTCGTTTTGACACATCTATCCAAAATCTGGGACAATTTCTCACCATGTGGCTTGTATCTCCACACTAAAAGCAACATCGCTGTTGACGTGGTTGTGGGAACTGTACGGTACGGGTACTCTAAGACCCATGAATGTCTGAATCACTGTGCAAAGCCTGAAATGCAACTGAACTAGATGACCCATAAAACCTCTATTATGTCGCACCCTGTCTCCAAAATAAGGACCAGCAGATCTCTCCAGTCTGCAAGGCCTCCTCACCTCCCTGTACTCTCTCACCTGATCTAGTATGTCTTTTTGCTCCTGGTCTCACATGCCTTCTAATAAATGAGAGATACCTACTACCTGCTGAAATGAAACATCTGAATCCAACTCCCGAGCCATGTTGAACCCAATATCATGATTGAGCCCTCAATAAATCTACAAACTCCGCTCTCTCTTATAACCAAAGGAAGAATCTTAAATAGTACAGCTTGGATTATTATTGGGAGGATCCATATCTTTTCAACATTTGCAATGATGGTGTGTTCCAGAAGAGGAGCAAATGAGTATTCTTGATGCTTGCCATTCCTCACCCTACGGTGGTCATCATGGTTTGGCATCTCTTTCCAACAACTTGCACAAGAGGTTCGCCACCTTTGAGAAATCCTTGATGAACCGACGGTAGAACCCCGCATGCCCTGGAAAGCTCATCACTTCTTTGACGGAAGTAAGTGGAGGGAGTTTTGACGTCACTTCAATTTTAGCTTTATCGAATTCAATCCCATGCTTGGGGATCTTATGGCCGAGGACAATGCCCTCCTCGACCATAAAGTGGCACTTCTCCCAATTAAGTAATATGTTGGTCTCTTCACAACTTGCCAAGAATTTATCAAGATTGCCCAAACACTCATCAAAAGAATCCCCCACAACAGAAAAATCATCCATGAACACTTCAAGGAAGTCCTCCACCATATCTGTAAATATTGCCATCATACACTGCTGAAAGGTGGCCGGTGCATTATGCAAACCAAATGGCATCTGTGAGAATCCAAATGTGTCATACGGACATGTGAAGGTGGTTTTCTCTTGGTCTTCCGGTGCAATCAAAATCTGGTTGTATACTTAATACCCATCCGAAAAGCAATAGTAGGCACGCCCGGCAAGTCTATCCAACATTTGATGAAGAAAGGGCAATGGAAAATGGTTTTTGCGGGTCACTTTGTTCAGCTTTCGGTAATCCATGCATACCCTCCATCCGGTGACAGTCCTAGTAGGGATCAACTCATTTTTCCCATTTGTGACCACGGTCATACCCTCCCTTCTTTAGCATACATTATATCGGTGAAGTCCATGAACTATTAAAAATGGGGTTGACAACCCCAGCATCCAACCACTTGATAACCTTTTTCTTGACAACCTCTTTCTTGACAACCTCTTGCATGGCCTTATTCCACTTTATTTGATGTTCCACGGAAGGTTTGGAATATTTCTCCAATATGATTTTATTCATGCAAAATGCGGGGATTATACTCCGAATGTCCGCCAATGTCCAACCTATTGCCTTCTTCCTTCTTTGGAGCACTGCAAGGGTGGTATCTACATGCACATTAGTTAAGCATGAGGAAAGAATAACGGGTAAACTAGAACAAGGTCCTAAGAACTCCTACATGATGTGTGAAGGTAAAGGCTTCAACTCCTGTATGGGAAGCTCCTCGATTGAGGGCTTGCTGGTGGAGTCTTCCGGTTCTCAAGATCCAAGGAAAGTTTTCGGGGCTCATATGTATATGAACCCACTCCTTGCAATACATTGATATATCTCATCAAGCCTTTATCCTCAGTCACATCATGGTTCAACAACACAACTTCCAAAGGGTCTTCCACATTAATCACAGCAATGGTGTCTTCAACAATCACCTCGATCAGAAGATCCACAAATGAACATACTTTGTTGCTATTAGGCTCCCTCATTAATTTGCAAACATGGAACACAAATTTTTCATCACCCACCCAAAAAGTGAGCTCCCCTACTTCCACATCAACTAAAACCTTCCTTGTAGATAGGAAAGGTCTCCCCAGTATGATTAGTACCTCATAGTCAACCTCACAGTAGTATCACAAAATCTGCGGGAAGTATGAACTAGTTAACTTGCACTAGCACATCATCAAGTATCCCCAATGGCCTCTTCATTGTCCTATCTTCCATTTTCAACCTCATGGATGTGGGCTTTGGTTGCCCAATCACCAATGTCTTGAACACACAATATGGCATCAAGTTAATGTTTTCCCCCAAGTCGTACAAAGGTTTGGCGACATTGGCAGTACCAATAGTGTACGGGATTGTAAAAGCGCTGACATCTTCTAGTTTTGGGAACAATGAATGTACAATGGCACTCACTTGATGTGTCATCTTGATCATTTCACAATTCATGGATCTCTTCTTTTTTACCAAGTCTTTCATGAACTTAGCATATCCCGGTATTTGTTCTAGAGCTTCAACCAAAGTCAAATTTATAGAAAAACTTTTCATCATATCAATGAATTTCTTGAACTGATTCTCATTTTTTATTTTGCGAGCCTTTGAGGATATGGTGGAGGAGGCCTTGGCAAGTGAGCATTGGCTTTGGGCACTATAATTTTCGGTATGTCTATCACGTGGTCCCTAGACGTGTTCACATCATTTTGTGTCTCCTCCACGTTGTCATTAATGTCTATCCTCACTTTTTCATTTACATTCTCATCAATCATTTGCACATCATTTCTTGGCTCATCATCATCTTGCACCAACATATCATCACTCACAATCTTTTGTGGATTAGAGGTACTAGCAACCCCACCTCTACCACTTCTTGTAGTCACCGCCATAGCATGGCCTGTATTGTGGGTTACTGCCCCCTTAGGGCGGTTAGTGCCCCCTTAGGGCGAGTATTCAAAGCTTGGGAAATTTGGTCAAGTTTGACTTCCAAGTTGCGGATAGAAGTGTTGTGGGAGCCAATTGGCCATCGGAGTCGACGTTTTTCTCATCATTTGCTCAAACATTGTCTTTATCCGTCCCATGTCATTATTGGAAGAGCTAGCACCTTGTGATGGATATGGAGGCCGATTATTTGGTTGTTGATACATCGGAGGCATTTGAAAGCCCGGACCCTGATTCCCTTAATTATTGTTATTCCAACCCCCTTGGTTGTTATTGCCTCCCCAATTCACCTTAATTACCTTGGTTTCCTTTTGTTGTTCCCCCAATTGCATTGGTTGTTGTTGTTGCCACTATTCCAATTACCTTGTTGATTTTTCTTTCACCAATTTCCTTGGGATATCTACTGTTGTTGAATTGGAGCATTGATCCGTTGACCTTGGTAGTTGTTTACATATTGAACCTCTTCACTTTGATCATCATACACATCATCTTTATTGTAACCACTACCACTTTGATCAAATTGATCTGGATTGCCTTGAACTTGTTGACCTCTTTGCCTCCTCTTGTTGACCATCATATTCACCCCTTCCATGGAATTCACTTGTCTTGGCACTTGAGCTTGTTGCAACTGCGCCCGGCCAATTGGTTCATTGTAGTAGTTAACTCAGATATTGCTTGGCCGTGGTCATGGAGCTCCTTGTGTGGGTGAATGACACTGGGATCACCTTGTGGCACATTAGTTCGAATTTTCCACACCGAAGAACTATCCGCCATCTCATCAAGTATTTCACATGCCTCGGCATAAGGTGTGTTCATGACGTTTTCCCCGGCGAATTGGTTAACTTCACATTGGTTGGTAGTGTTAATGCCATGGTAGAAGGTTTGTTGGATCATGACTTCGGTCATATCATTGTTTGGAAATTCTTTAACCATCGTCTGATACCTTTCCCAAATCTCATGAAGTGGCTCATTTGGCTCTTGTTTAAAAGCAAGGATTCATCTCTTAACGTAGCCATATGTCCTGTCGAGAAGAACTTTGCTTTGAATTTCTCGGCCAACTCTTCCCAAGGGGTGATGGAATAGTTGGGCAACCTTTCAAGCCAATCCAAAGCCTTCCCCCTTAGAGACAATGGGAAAAGCCTTAATCTCAATGTGTCCTCGGAAACTTTGATTTTCTTGCTCCCCCAACACATGTCAACAAAACCTTTGTGATGCTTGTATGCATTTTGGTGTGGAGCTCCGGTGAAGAAACTCCTCTGTTCTAACAAGTGTAAGCATGAAATTGGTTATTTGGAAGTTGCCCGCCCAAATTCGGGGCGGGACTATTGCACTTGCATAGCCTTCATTGGGAAACACCTGGTGTGCTGCCCTTGGTGGAGCTGGGGTAGGGTTTGGAATATTATCATAAGGCGGTTGGCCTCTTCTTTGTGCTTGAGGTTCGTGTTGAATCTCATCCATTTGGTTTTCTTGCTCCCCCAACACATGTCAACAAAACCTTTGTGATGCTTGTACGCATTTTGGTGTGGAGCTCCGGTGAAGAGACTCCTCTGTTCTAATAAGTGTAAGCATGAAATTGGTTATTTGGAAGTTTCCCGTCCAAATTCGGGGCGGGACTATTGCACTTGCATAGCCTTCATTGGGCAACACCTGGTGTGCTGCCCTTGGTGGAGCTGGGGAGGGTTTGGAATATTATCATAAGGCGGTTTGCCTCTCCGTTGTGAATTTCTTGTTAAGAGCCATTTGGTACCTAAAAGCAATTCACAAACAAATTAGAAAAACGGAAGGAAAGATAAATAAAACATGCAAATACTCAGATATATAGCTAAAACCATTTAACTCCCCGGCAACGGAGCCAAAATCTGATTGGTTCCAAGAATTCACTACTATTGAGTAGCGAGGATGGTCGATGCAGTTTTACCCAAAAGAGTCAGGATCAAATCCACAGGAAGTTAATTTATTTGGTGTTAGATTTATATCCAGGTCTAGATGTAGATTTTGCTCTTAATTACACTTTCGCACATGATTTTTTTGTTTTCTACTTCTACTTCTATTCTATAGCATGTAGTATTTAAATCTAAGTATAATATTTTTTATGTTGATTTTCAAGGGTTTAAAGGGACTAGGGTAGTGACTTCAACCTAGGTGGATATCTACCATGTAGCAAGAACCTAGGGTTATCATGTGATTAATTGGGGTCGTAGTATAACTCACACAAAGGTACTCACCCTATACCTCTCAGTAGTTTGAGTTATTTTGCCCAATTTGGCTTTCTCAAGCCCAAATAGGTATTCATGCAATACAAGTGATGTTAGTTCAAGTTGAGTATTACTATCTCTAGGTTTAACCCTTTAACTGGGCTATCAATTTCTCGAGTTCACCCCAATTCCTTGTTAGCCTAGTTTTCCTAGACTTAGTCCCTCTTTCTCAAGTAGAGACTAAGTCATAAAGGAATGCATCAGTCTTTGCAACCACTAACTCTATAGTTCTACCAAGAACTAGGCTAAATACTACTAACCCATACACATTCAAGCTCTAATATTCAAGGCCCGTCAAATACCCACACTAGGGTTGGGTCACAACCCTAGCTATAGGTTTAACTACTCATGGAACTAGTAGAAATCTAAGATGAAATAAAGATAGAATCCATAATACAAGATTAAAGTATGAAAAGACAATATTAAAAGTTGAATCTAATACAAAATTTCCCAAAATAGTAAATATGACAGTCTCACATGCTCAGCAAAAACAAAACTTAACCTAAAAATGTGAAAAAGATCTATTTATACTAGGCTAAAATTTTCGCACAAAAATGCCCCTGTGGAGATTTCAACGCCGCGTAATTCTGACCACGGCCGCACTTTTGCTTTCACGATTGTGTAATATTCAGTGCGGTCAGCGTTTATTTACATCTGAGACTAGGCTGACACTTCCTTCACGGACCGCATATTTTTCATCGCGTATGCGGGGGTGATTTTTCACGGCCGCGAATTCTTGACGTAGATCGCTTTCTTCATTTTTGCATAACTTGGAAAGACCATTAGCATACTCTGTCAGCAGAATTCCAATCGCGGTCGCGCCAGTAATTTAGCGGCCACGTCTTTCTGTCGCTGTCCGCGCCCATGCCTATGCCCAAAACCACTTCTCTGAATCTCTAGTTCCCAGTCCGTGAATTATGGCCGCCTCAGCATTGATCCTTACACGAATGCACTTTTATGTCGCGGTCCGCACTCTTATCCCAGTCTTGGATTTGCTCAAGTTTGAATCCTTTAGGAGTTAATTATGGTTTCTTTGGCTCATTTTGAACAAACCCTACAAACAAGCACATTAAGTTAGTTTTCGGGAATACCTTCACGCATTTTTGACCCAAAACCTAAGTTAAAGAGAGCAAATAATAGGCTAATCCCTACTTATCACATACCTGTGGCGGTGTGCCACTCGATCCACACATAATAAACTATATGGAAATACTCACATAGCTAGAATGCTCATAACTTTGAAAGCCCGAATATCGACCACAAGCACGCCAAGTGCATAATACCATTCCTGGGGAGACAGATATCGCCATACGCTACAAAACTCAAGCACGACTAATGTGTGGTATATGATCCGCATCTCGAGCGCCATCTTGCTCACATAACACCATCGCTACACGGGACCTCAATACATGTGCAATTAATCAAGTCGTCTCACAACCACACTACACAATATATTATTACATGAAATAGCTCACGACGAAATAACATCCAGTGTCCAAACACTCCTAATGCTGAATGAACACACCCAGGCTGTTGTAGAGTACACATTCATATTTGGACCAATCAACGGACCTCAACCGATTCTGATCATACCATGCTTGGGCAAATAACCACTCAAAGACCGACAATGACCTATTCATGATGCATAAGAATAGCCGTCGAATCCGGAACAAACTTCCACAATTCACAACTAACTTAATAGTGTGCCTTTCAGGCCTAATCTCTCACATTAGCGATAGTACCAAAATATCTATACTTGGTTTCAATCTCTAATCAATCAAGTGACTACATGTCACACTTATACAATCTTCCCGTGGGATACGCTCCCACAACCCTCCGCACTAGGTAACATGTCTGTACATCCATACCACCATCCACACTAATGTTGTAAAGCAAATCAAGAATCCGCAAATCAATATACAAAGCCCCTTACATAAGACACCTATCTCAGGTGATGCTAAAGACACTACCAGCTTACTCTAACCATCTGAATTCTTCTTGCTCATCTGCGCTCGTGATATTCTTGTCAACACCAAACTGCAACCTTGATCCTCAACTTCCAATTCCCACGCCGCTTACTACACCTAACATGCCAATACGCGAGAGTACAAGAATTAAATCATAAATCCTGATCCACTAATAGAATAAACACTCCATCATATAGCAACCTTTCATTTAACTAATTTCAGGAGAACCATGGCAACACGCGACTGAATTCCCACAACCATAGAAAATGCAATCCTCTAGTAGTGGTCTAAACCACCATAACTCTTATGGGATCCATATACACACTACAGGCGATAATACTCGAATGCCTCCAAATAAAATCAATTACGGCAGCCGTCAAGCCTCACACGTACCACCACAAATCACATGCATAACTTAACACGCTGAAGAAACTAGTCGTTGCCACCATCATGCCAATTCAACCATTGCTAACCGATCCGACTTCTTCTAATTTACCCTGGACTTGCTTTAGGAATAATAGTAGCTCCATTCAAAACATAACGAACCCAAATCCGCACTCATCCTGAGTGACCTTATTTCATGAGACCACGTTGTCTCAAAGCCCACGAACCATCTCATACCTTCCTAGTGCGCATATTCACATCTTTAACTGGTACACCCATTGTGATAATTCCTCTATGAATCAAGAGTTATTTTCTCTCATTCCTCCAATGCTACACCGTATACCGAAGATAATGTAGAACACTCCAAGCCCTTTTTCCTAATCCGCTACAAAAGCTCGGTACTTAACCATACTACGGACTCGAAATCTTTAGACACCGCACTTTGAAATTTTGAATCCACTAGCACAGTTGTTGAGATCCACCCACTCCGACTTGGTCCCGATTATAATCAACTCCAAGGCTCTCCTTGAACATGAACACTCTCTCAAAGAATCACCCTACTTTATCACATTCCTTGTACATCACATCTACACGAATCATAAACTCCAAGTTTTCCCCAATCCTGGACATAAACCAATAAGCCAAATATAGCACACATTCCTCAAATCCTTTGCTCAATCTACCACTGATGTTTTCTTTCCTTGGTCGTAATAACCCACCAATATGCCACTAACCAGAAACCTCCCAAGTAGATAACCCTGCAATCCAATCATAGACGGTGGCACTCTCCCACATAGCTTGAAGCTACCATTACGTAACCTTGGAACCCACCGAGATCCCTTCTTCTTCATTGTCATGACCTCACACAACCAACCCTCCAAACTTCTCGAATCTTCCTGTTACACATTTTATGAACACTCTAAATCACTAGCCACATTCACATATTCGATCTTTTACCGGATAGGTGGTAGAATTATTCGTAGAAGCTTCGTCAACAACATACAACCGCTCATCTGCTCACATGAGAGAACCCACCTATGGAAATTTCCATGCCGACATCTTCCAACAATATTGCTCTGGGTACAATTACTATGAAATCAATAAACCATTTTGAGCCCTTGCTCCTTCACCAGCTGTGCAAGTCTGTTCATTCTCCACTAACATCACTAAAATTGTGACAGTACATTCCAACCCCAAGTCATGTTGCATTCCTCTTCATATCAAGCAAACTCCTTTCCGTCGTATCCAATCTTCCCTTGTATAGAGGCCAATATTCCAAATTAAGTCCGTAGACCTAGTTACTGTCAATTATGATTCTCAATTTGCCCTAAACATCCCTACAAACGTGTGGCTATCCTACCAAAAAACTCTCATGCTACGCTGCCCCTCTCCCACTTTGGTTAAACAATCTCCTTTAGGCAACCTCTCGACTTCTACCTTTTATATTTAACCTACGAGTAATTCAACCACCGCGAGACTCCCTTCAGCCACGTCCTTCCTCATCCTTCGTTGTCCAATTGTTACATTAATTCAAAATCAATCTCTGTAGCACTTGGATCAAAAGATCTCTACCAACTTTAAACCTCCCAAAGATCATCTTTCTCGAGCCATCAACATTACGAACATCTATTCGATTCTGAACCACTACACACTGGGATCTCTGATAGCCGCTTCCCCGGCACCATTTCACACTACCCTACCTGAAGGCGAATTGAAGAAAACCATAACACCGACAAACTTAACGTATTCATCAAGGACAACAATGCTACATCACAGATGAAAATATTACCTTGCATGAAAATACCAAGTCTCGTTACTCCAACAACCCAACCCTAAACATTCATAGTCCGATTTTCTTTCCTCCACTAGAAATAAAACACCAACCCTCTAAATCATGCACTGAAAAAAATCTCCTTTCAAGTCATTCACTACTCTGACACATAGACAAGCATCTTACCATTACATCAATATTATGTGATAATAACTCATGATTTATCATAACAACTAGTGCCCAGCTTCAAAACCATAGGAATTATTGATATAGCCTTCCGCAAGGCGATGACAATAGCCCAAGCAATTACACAGGGAGAAACATCCTACACCACATCTGTAGTACCATTACAATTCCTCGATTCCCAATTGATAACAAGCATTTCACGGCGCAAAAGACTGAATAGGAAAGAAATAAAGGCATGACTCTTAAAGGAACCAGATCGCACAACGAGGAATCAAGAAGGGAAGTGCTCTAACAACATTGTAGCTTATCGAAGATAAGTACAGATGTCTCTGCACCGATCCTCAAGACTCTACTAGACTTGCTCATGACTCGTACCTATGTGAACCTAGTGCTCTGATACCATGTTGTCACGATCCAAAATCTATTAAAGGACGTGATGGCGCCTAACACTATTGTCAGGCAAGCCAACAATTTAATAATTAACTTCGTTACCCTTTTTTAGTATCTTGAAATCATAATTTCCTTCAATTAAATAATAAAGGATAAAATTTACAAAGTAAATGATAATATTTTCACCACTACACAACTCATAACAACAACAACAACCCAATGAAATCCCACTAGTGGGGTCTGGGGAGGGTAGTGTGTACGCAGACCTTACCCCTACTCCAAAGGAGTAAAGAGGCTATTTCCGGAAGACCCTCGGCTCAAGAAGACAAAAAGACAAACGAAGACAATATTAGTAACATCATTGAAATAGCATGAAAGTATATATATATACATACATATATATGAAATATAGGAACAACATGAAAATAGAGGAATGATGCATAGCCAAAGCAAAATAGTATCCCTACCAAACTAGTCTCCCAAAGTTATGGCATAAGGCAAAACTCAACTACCTCCAAGCCTATAACCCTAATACTCGACCTCCACATGTTCCTATCAAGTGTCATGTCCTCAGAAATCTGAAGCGTCGCCATATCCTACCTAATCACCTCCCCCCAATACTTCTTGGGTCGCCTCTACCTCTCCTCGAGCCCTTCACAACCAGTCGTTCGCACCTCCTTACCGGAGCATCTGGGTTTCTCCTCTGAACGTGACCGAACCACCTGACCCTTGCTTACCGCATCTTGTCATCGATGGGGGCCACACACACCTTCTCCCTAATATCATCATTCCTAATCTTATCCATCCTACTATGCCCGCGCATCCATCTCAACATCCTCATTTCTGCTACCTTCATCTTCTGGATATGTGATTTCTTAACCGGCCAACACTCAGTCCCACACATCATGGCCGGCCTAACCACCACTTTATAGAACTTATCTTTGAGTAACAGTGGTACTCTTTTGTCACACAATAATCCAGATGCTAACCTCCACTTCATCCATCCTACCCTGATACGGTGTGTAACATCCTCGTCGATCTCCCTTCCCCCCCCCCCTAGATAACCGACCCAAGGTACTTGAAGCTGTATCTACTCGGGATGACCTGGGATTTAAGCCTCACATCCATGCCCTCTTCCCTCTGCTCAATCCTGAACAACTCATAAGCACCCCCAAAACCCGGTGTCATGCATCAACTAGAAAATATATTAAAAATACAACATCTGTCTAGAAATATAATTAGACAAGAGAGGGTAGATAACTCTGATGAAGACTCTGTGCTGCGAATTCGCAAAATGTGATGCAACTCACCTAAGTCCACGCGGTGGCCACACCTTTGCACCTATAGTCTACTAGACACATATGCAACTGCATAAAAATGTGCAACAAGTGAAGTATGAGTACGTAAATCAATGCATACCCAGTAAATATCCAGTGTAACCTCGAAGAAGTAGTGATGAGGGCTCAAATCCGACACTTACTGTGCACTAACAATAAAGTAATGATATTATAATTAAGAATGGATTGTAATAAACAGCTAAAAACTCAATAACAAGAAGTAATAAACAATTTTTTTATTAATAGGAAATTTCCAAACTTGTTTTCATTTTTTAACAATTTATATGTCAAGCTAATGAAGCAATACTAATTATGTTTAGTTCTAAAGATTTATCATGCGCAAATCATGTTGTGGTCGTACGGCCCCATCAAACATAAATATTTAAACTGTGCACTGTCGAGGGTCGAACAGCATAAACCATAGATTCATCTATCTGCTACCGAGGCATTCGGCCCGCTCCACAAAAGAAAAAAAATACATTTAAAACAACAAATTCAAGATTTATTTAGGGGCAACTATTCAAGGTTGTCACGCCCCAAACACGAGGGACATGACCGGCGCTCGACCGGGTATCCCCAGTCAAGCGGACCTGGGTGCCTTTCCTATCCCACGTATTACCCCACATCTTCCATTACTTATTAGCCAAGTGAAATGACCATGCGATTAATTTAGAACACCAATTCATTTCAAAACATAAACAAGGTACAAGGTTACTAGTGTGGTTTACATTTTACATTGCCCCTATATACAAAATACATATTACATAAGTTCATGACCCACGTTTTCTGTCTACGGAGCCTCTACAGATGAAAGAAGTTACTACAATATTTGCCGGTAACAAGGCTCCGGCTATACCTTTTACAACAGCAAAATAAAACTACGGAAACAAGCGGCCTGAGCCACGTAGATCCCCGAGAGGAATGGGGCTCACCAAAACAACTTACGGAAG
>MU785033.1:86735-132788 GCA_026770625.1 Nicotiana glauca | reverse complement strand
ATATGGACTCCATTAACCACATTTTATAAACATAACAATAACAATTTCCATTAGCAACTTCATTCACCATGATAAAGGTATTCCAATTTTTTTATACATCATTGCCACACATCAATATTTATCTTTTAAGTTACCATGCCCGACACTACCCATAACCTGTCTACGGAGCCTCTAAATACAATTGAAGAATAATATGGAAATACCGGCAACAAGGCTCCGGCTATACCTTTATACAACACCAAAACAAGATCCCAAAATAGAAGGTGGCGTGAGCCACATAGGGCCCCGAATGGAAAGGGGGTCGCCGAATCAGCTGACGGGGAGTGATTAGGAGCTACGGTCGATGGACTGGAGTACCTGATATGGGTCCACCTACAATCATAACACGAATGTAGCGCCCTCGGCAAAAGGGACGTCAGTACATTTGAATTGTACTGGTATGTATGAAAAAAACTTTGTCCCAAGTAAACTCAAGCCATACATAAGTAGGTAAGAAACAACAATCAAATGCACAAGCAAAGGAACAATCAAGCCAAACAAGTTTTCAACATCTAACTTTATTTCAAGTAACCTCAAACCATACACAAGTAGAAAACAACAATAAAAGCAACAACCAAACCCCATCCCACCGTACAATTTCAATTCACAACAATCACAACAATAACAAAGCACAATTCACAAAGATCACAACAATGACAATAAGCAATTTACAAAGATCACAATAACATTTCCTTAAGGAGTAACAACAATGATTCACAAGTGTCCCCATAACCGTCAATACTATTTTCCGTCGAATTCCACAATTCATAAGCAATTCAAGTTGTTACATTAATTACCCACTAGGAGCCAATATGTTATTACCACCGTTGTTCCAATTTCATCATTTACGATTTCCCCTTTTTATCAATTGTTTCCCAACGCTTACCACATAAATTTAATCAAACCAATCAACACCCAACAAACCAATCACAAGAGTTTCACAACCAATTCACATAGCTATCACATACCATTTATTCGTACACCAAACAAGGCGATTTCACAAAGATCAAAGTTAGCCATACATACCTCGAGGAGCTTTTCCTTAAGTAACTACGGCATTTCGGAAATTCTAGCAATCCAATCTACTTGAAACATAGCAAAATTAAACACAAATCAGGAAGGTATTCATGGTCTCAGCTCATTGGAGCATTTTATCAAACACTAGTTGAGCTTCTTGATTACAAATCCCATTTTTCAAGTTTTTCCTCCATTTCCCCAACCAAATATTCACTTAATTATGTTCAATAATCTCCCCATAAACCTAAGGTTGATATGCATGTAAGGAATCCATTCTTATACTCATGAATCACCTCCCTAATTACTCCTTATAGCTAAGAATAGAAATAAGAGCTAGGGTGATGAAATCTTACCTCTTGGGATGAAGATCTAGGGCCTTCACTTGATTATCTTCAAGGAATTAGCAAGATTTTATGGAGAAATTTGATGGGAAAACTTTCCCTATCTAAAAACCCTCTCTCTCACTCTAGAAATGTTCAGAAAAATGCTCAAAATGAGTTATAGCACCTAATATATCGATAGGCGGTCGGGTTTAGAAATTAAAAAAAATAACCCTGCGATGTCGGTTCTGCTATAGCAGAATGGACCGCAAAATAAATATGCGGTCCGCAGAATGCTTCGCAGAATCGACGCCCAAAACTGGGCTACACTGGCCCATTCTGCGGCCAAAATGCGACCACAGAGTGAGAAATGCGACACATTCTGCGGTCGCAGAATTGACACAGGATATCATTTTCCAGCCTTTGGTAATTTGACCATAACTTTGCGTAGGAATGTCCAAATGACGAACGGTTTGTAGCGTTGGAAACTAGACTCAAAGACCTTTCATTTGATATGCTATTCACCACATAAAACCTCATACGTATTTAGATATGCTCGTTTAAAGTGGAGCCTTGTGCGAATCCATTTGAAATATTGGCCTATTACGAAAAATTTTCCCATTTAGCATACACTTAGGCTTCCATTTGGACCTCACATCACTTACCATAAGACTTATACTCATATTTACCAAGTCTAATTGACGTCCACCATGTTAATAGTATATAAGAATATTATAATAAGCCTGTGTGACACTACGAAATCCTAAATTACTTAGCGAAATTTTCCGGGGCCTTACATGGGGGAAGCCCCCAAAAGACGCGGTTGAGCCTGACAAGGCCAACCTATCCCTTGCCTATGTTGGGTTGTCAAGTCAAGCCATCACATCTTCGTACTTCATGAATTAAATATACATGTATTCCGAGTTTCCCCTCCTATATATGGGATTCTCCCTACCTTGTAAGGGACTGATGTTACTCCCACAAATTCTACAAAGTGCAATAATATCTCTCTCTCTTTCTTCTCTTACTAATCCTTATTGGCTCTCACTGTTATTGAGGATACCTCGATATCCTTTGCCTCTATACGTGTTCTTCATTTTTTACATGTTCTTCATCGCACAAATTCAATTTCGGTTATAAATAGCTGCGTGTGATTATATTTTTAGCAATTAGATTATTCTCGAGTATCCTCGACTACCCTAGCTCGAACCCAAGGTCAACCTCGAGGTCCCAATTGACCAAGCTTATGTTCGGGTAGCAGACCCTCTTTTTCACTTTTTACCACGTTTATCTCTCGACACTTCGTTAAAACTCATAATACTAGCATCATCTGCTCTATCAAACTAGCTTGGGAATAGATCACGTATTTTTAGAGTCCCATTTAATAAATTTAATTATAGTTACCATTTTCACAGTAAATAGTTTGGCGCCTACCGTGGGGCTAAAAATAATAGTGATTATTTTCTTGCTAGTTTCATTACACAAACGCATATCATCTTTCACGCTTTTTCTTGTCCAAGATCCTTTGATTTCAGGTAAAAATGTCTGGCTCGTTGAACAGAGCTGAGAACGATTGCCTCGAAGATCACGGGGAAAATGGTGTTGCTATCCCTGCCACCGGAGCACCACTATAGGATCCCAATAACGCACCCGGACCAATACTAGCAGACGCGACTCACAGGATGCACATCAAGTCAACAAAACTTCTCACGCCGACAGAAGCATGCGACACAACGACCGACAGGAAGTCCAAAAAACCTTGGTCCAAGAAGAAAGTTAGCCTTCACGTTATTTTTGAAATATTTCAGGTACAACAATTGGCCATTTCTCAGTTGCAAAGCCATTCGAGGACTCCCAGTACACTAGCACCGGAGACAGCTTCCCCCACTGAACAAATACATGAAAGATCAAATAATATCGGGTCAACGGCTGACCCCACCATAATTAAGATGCTGGAGGACCTTACCAAAAGGATCGAATCGGGAAAAAAAATGATTGTGGCCAACGATAAAAAGTCGAGACCTACAACTCTCGAGTGGACCATATCCCGGGTGCAACCCCGGTCCTGAAAAGTCTGGATTCGAGGAAATTAGTATAGAGGCAGTTCCCCAAGGAAGTGTCCTCGAAGCCCATTCCCAAAAACTTCATGATGCCAGAACTCCCCAAATATAACAGCACTACTGATCCCAACGAGCACATCACCGCCTATACCTGCACTGTAAAAGGCAACGATATAAAAATGACGAAATCGAGTCCGTATTGCTGAAAAAATTCAGGGAAACACTTCCAAAGGGGGCCATGATGTGGCATCACAACTTGGCTCCCGACTCCATAGATTCATTCACCATGCTAGCAGATTCCTTCATAAAGGCGCACGTGGGAGCCATCAAGGTAGCAACGAGGAAGTCCGACATTTTCAAGGTCAAACATAGAGAGAACGAGATGTTGCGGGAATTCGTGTCCCGCTTCCAAATGGAACAAATGGAATTACCACCCATCACCCATGACTGGGCAGTACAGGCCTTCACCCAAGGCCTGAACGAATGAAGCTCGGTGGCCTCGAAGTAACTAAAGCAAAACCTAATCGAATACCCGGCCATGACTTGGTCGGATGTCCACAACTGGTACCAATCAAAGATCAGGGTCGAGGACGACCAACTGGGAGCCCCTTCAGGCTTAGTATACCCAAGTAGACTCCTAGTAAAAGAAGCGAGACCAAGCAAAGAAAGGTACCTGTCGTACCTCGATTACAGGAGGAACGTCCCAAGACGCAACCTATCTCACAACGATCGAAGGATGGATCGAGGATAGGACCCTCAAGGACTCATCAATAGAACCAGGTTCGATTGAAACATAGCACCAGCTAACGTGCCCCACTTATCGGAATACAACTTCTGTGTCAATGTTTCAGACATCGTATTCGCTATTAGCAAGATCAGGGACGCCAAGTGGCCCAAACTGATATAGACAGACCCTTCGTAAAGGAACTACAACTTAGTATGTGAATTTCACAACACACACGGTCATAGGACCGAGGACTGCCATCAGCTACGAGAGGAGGTGGCTTGACTACTTAACAAAGGGCATCTCCGGGAATTTCTCATGATCGGGACAAAAATCAATTCCGAGAGAGAGAGGAAATCAAGAAAAATGAGGCGAACAAACCGTGACATGTCATCCACATAATCATGGGGGGTCCGGTGCCCCGCAGGAACCGGTAGCGAGAAAAACCAAGATATCCATCACCAGGGAAAAACGGACGCGGGGATATATCCCAGAAGATGCCCTCACATTCAGAGAGGAAGATACTGAGGCCCCATCCCAACCCCACAATGATGCCCTGGTAATCTCCTTTCTTATAAATTCATTTCAGATAAAACGAGTACTCGTGGATCCAGGTAGTTCAGCCAATATCATCAGGGCGAAGGTAATAGAACGACTCGGGCTGCTCGAACGAATTTTACCCGTCACTCGAGTCCTTAACAGTTTCAACATGGCTAGCGAAACAACGAAGGGAGAAATCATCCTCCCGGTTACTGTGGCCGGCAGAACCCAAGACACCAAGTTCCAAGTCATCAGGGAGCCTTATTCGGACGACCCTGGATACACTGCATGAGGGCAGTACCATCCACGCTCTATCAGGTGATAAAATTCTCGACAAAGGACGGGATCAAGACCGTATATGGGGAGCAGCACGCGGCAAGGGAAATGTTCGCTATCCACGACGTAGTGCCAGCACTCACACTTCCACCCCCGAATGAAACCATGAGCAGGCCATGTCTCACCCCTAATCGAACTTGACAAAGCAAAGTGAAGAATTTGCACTGCATCTCCGCCCCCAGGAAGTTCTAATAGGCTAAAGTCCCAAAACATTGCCTTTGCACGTAACTCTAAGGTATAATCATTCTTTTTCTATGTTATCTTTTTCAAATCCTAGATTAACCCTTGCGCAGACACCCCAAATCGGAAGCTGCCTCGACGTTAGTACTACTGCACCCGAAGCCCCAATGGTGCACCCGTTGCACTCTTTTCCTTCAATCGAGTTTTTTTCCTAGAAAGAAAGGTTTTTACCGGCAAGGTTTTTAACGAGGCAACATCTGCGAGCCACCAGGAGGGGAACTCCACAAGATTTTCAGAACAAACCCAGCGGGCGTTAAAAAAGTGAGAAGGCATTTCCCCCAAAAAAAGAAGGCAGCCCGCTCGTGTGAATTTTGGACAACAATAGACAGGGTTTCTTGTAAGAAAAATGATGCATCGGAACTCCAGTGTACTCGGGCCTCAATGGCAAAAAAGTGTACTATTGTATCAAACAAAGCAAAAATACTTTTTGGAGGAGGGAACTCCTTTCCAGAGTAATACATTGAATCTTTCCCCTGAAAAATCCCGGAAAAATGTAGGAACAGGTGCCAACAGTTCAAAATGCCCCAACTGGCCTCCAGGTCGAGGCTATGAGACCGCAATGTCTTTCAGGCGGGATAAACCCATAGGCGATCAGCCCTGACCCGATATAGTTCGGGCCAACACAACAAGGTATATTGCGTTAACGGATCAAAGGATGCTTTCCATCTCTCCGTCCCCCGAACAGAGAAATCACAGCGCATTCCCGGCAGGGATCGTTTCACTAAGTGCATCTCGGAATACTCAGAGACTTAATGCCTACAATAGGGCACTCATACAGCTCCAAGACCGGAACTCCAGGCTCATAAAGCCCCGAAAACACAGCTTCGAGTTCACAAGAAGCGGTCTTCACGCTTGAACAACTTGATGACTCAGAGACTGATGACAATCGCCATACTACATCGCCGAAAAAACTGTAAGACCTCAATAGGCATGACAAAACCATAAGACCTCAACAGGCATGAAAAATCCCGAAATTTAGGCTACACGTCGCATTTGTAAGAATCCCGAAAGGGCATACCCTCGATGTAGATGCCTAAACTATCGCTCAGGATCAAAAATGGCTACGGCCAATCGCACATGACTATGGTCAAAATGGATACAGCCAAAATAACGTGACTCGGGGATGCCCGACCATCGCTAAAATCACAGGCCACTACTTCTAATATATTTCGGAAAGAACCGATTAAAACATGCTTCCCTCAACAGGCAAACAACGGGCTATGAACCTTCCGAGGTGCCCAAAATATCACCAATTACGACTTGAAATTGAGGTTCTTCTGGAACCGACGATGGGTCAGGCAAAAATCTTTCAAAAAGACCTTAACAAGCGGAAAACAAAGCCTACAAAAAGCCCATGGGTAAAAATAGTGTAAGAGTCATTGTCGCCAGCTAAGCAAGCCTACTGGCCACATATCAAAAAGTTCTCTACGACCAAAAATTGTAAGAGCCATTGTCGCCAGCCAAATTGACAACTTGAAGATAAAAGTGAGCTTGAATCGTAACTCGATTCGGAGACTGCATCCAAAATAGTTAACTAAACAAGCCTACGGGCCACATATAAAAAGGTCTGTACGACCAAAAAGCGTAAAAGCCCTTGTCGCCAGCCAAAACTGAAAGCTTAAGGGTCAATTAAAGATCGAATTGCAATGCGACTCGGATACTGGACCCTAAATAAGCTAAAACACCAAACGCCCAAAAGGCGAGAAATAAAAGCCGACTCCACCAACCCAGACGAGCGCCAATCTAGAGGGTCAATTGAGCTTGAGTCGGCTCTCGACTCAATAACTGAACCCCACAACAAGCAAAGCATACAAGCCTCAGGGCAAGTCCGGGATCGAATCGACCCAATTGAAAATCCAACAAACAAAAATACAATGAACATAAGTTGTGGGGTTCCCCCTCTTATTGCTACATGTTGACGACAAGGCGCAGCCCAACTTGCGTAGAATATTGAAAACTATACATAGCAAGGGAGGCAAGAAGCGATCATTCCATTTTTTCTGGCACTCATAGCCCAACGGTTTCCTTTTAATCATCCTCAGCATCGGACAGCAGGAACTTGGCATCGTGCTCCTCTCCTTTGGCTTGCTTGATCTCCCTCGAAAGATCAAAGCCCCTTGCATGAATCTCCTCAAATATTTCCTTCCGAGATCTGCACCTCGCATACTTTCTGCCATTTTGGGCGCAATCGTGGGTCTTCTGCAACTCAACTTTGGCGGCATCGACGTTCCTCGAGTAAGCCACCATTTTTCGCCCCGACCTGGTAATATTCATCACCACCGTGGCTCGAGCAAGTTACCACCTTGATTTTTTCCCTTGAAAGTTTGGATGACAGCATCATGATCATCTTCGCCCGGGTAGAGTCATTCGCACGAGCAGCCTGAATTTGTGCCTCAAGGGAAGAAAACTCTGGCCTGAGCTCTCTTGTTTGCCTCAACATGGATATTCACACGCGCCTGTAGCTCGATGAATCCACGTTTGTCTTAGCCAAACTTCGCCCCAAAGTTGCTCCAGCTCACTTACCCTGTCCTCCAGCTAAAACCACAGCACGTCAAGATGGTAAAAGGGGAGTGCAATTCAGCATAGAATGCAGAATACCTTTTTCTCCAAAAGGGGCCTCACGGACCCGACTCGGGCCAACCTCACGGTGCAAAGATACCAAAGGACAGACAAGCTAGACAAAACCCTGACTAAAGGCCGAGAGCAGCTATACAAAATGAAAAGGTTCTGATGCCTGCTTCCATCAGCAAATCACACTCAAAGGTCCTTTGGCCTAAGTAGACTGGTTCCGAACCTGCTAGGGTCCCGTCAAAACACGCAAACTAGTCCGTCGGATCAAACGCAATACAAAGGAGGTAAAGAAATTCAACTCCTCTAATATTTTCTATTTTACACACACACACACACACACACACATATACATATATATATATATATATATGCGCAAAAGGTGTGCTCTCCGTCTACAGGCATAAATCTGTAAATAAACACTACAAAAGAGAATGGCAAGGCCGACGCTCTGATGATAGGCATTCTCAGGGGCATCAACCATAAATAAGCCAAGCACCACGCTCGACTAACTTCGCTCAAGTTAAATCTTTCAGAAAAACAATATCCCCGGCACATAAGTCCCTACAAACAAACACTCCCTCCAAAGGCCCACTCCGACCTGGTTCAAATCATCGGTGGTAAGTCACCGCTCCTTCATTATCCATAGTTTAGCTTAGTGCTATTACAGTCCAAATACCAGTTGTTCCCAAACTGGTCTCTTCGAAGAATCAAGCTGCGGTTTTACGGTCATATCAACTCAAATCAAAGCCCAAATATCCCAGACGCAGAGGGATTACGCCAAAGCCTACCACAACGGGAAGCCGGCAAAACCTACTCGGCAACCAAGTACCCTCCTGAGTGCCCCTACCCTTTTTGGCTTTAAGGAACAATAGCAAGCTCGGATAAACGCAATCTCCTCGGAGACATGATCCATTCTCGCCCCAATAAAAGCTCCTTCACAAGTATGTAACAAATATTTCATCTATCGTCATGCCCGATTTATATTGTGCCCCTACCAAGCCGCTGCCAAGGGCATGATCCGTCAAGATCCATAAAATTAGCAAGCTCTGGGAATCCCCGAACGAAAGCAACTTCACAAGCGCATAAGCGGAAGGCCGGAACGAGCCAACGCAAATCGAAGACGCCAACCCCCGACACTAACTCCGACCCTAAGGACTTCTACCATAACGAGACAATGTCCAAAAGTAGACCAATGATGTCTCCATCAAATTGGCGCGTAGCCCCTACATGCCTTCGCCATAGAAGGCTGATTTACAGACGGGAGGGCGTACTTAACAAAAAAAACCCACCCAAGACGGACCCCGAGTAATGACTAGGACGGCTCGAAGCACTTGGATCTCCATTTACAGATCACCTCCAGGAGGTTACTAGCATTTCGAGACCACGGATCCCCAGACAAGTTTTTTCTCAATAGCCATTTTTACGAGGCCCAAAACTCCGACCACACTTTTGCACGGAGAAGAGGCTCCGATGGCCCAAGGTTGTGGCCTAATTCGGACCCAGTCAGGGAAATCACAAAAGGACCCCACACACAGCTAGTTCGTCAGCATGAGGCCGAACACAACACTCGCACCCCAGCCAAGTATCAGCAGTCAAGAAGTAAAAAGGGGCGTTCGAGAGGCCTCGAGGGTATAAAAACATGCAGTTACTCAGTGCAAACCGAAAGCATAGATCAAAAGGATATATTCATATTCACCAAAATTTATGTACAGCAGCCCCTAGAGGTCATAGCATGCGTTTACGAAAGCTTACAAAGGGTCCACACAGAAGCTATAGGGCATCCATGAAGAAAAAGGCTAAAACCTATTCTACCCTCGAAGATATACCGCCGGTGACAAAATCTTCGAGCATTGTGTCCTTAAACGCGTGCCTTCAACAACCTTGCCCCAGTCCCTCAAAGTAGCACTTCAGAGAAGAAGACGAAAAACAAGGTGGAAGGAGCAGGAAGGGATGAAAAAATGCAATAGCTCTCCGAAGCTTGAGCTCTTTGGCAAAGGGAGCCTTGGAGAGACAACGGACCGAACAACCCTCGGTCCTGCTTTCACGGCTACTTCAAATACACTTCTTCGAGCATCGATCCATGCAAGCTACCAGCTCGTGGCAGAATTCCACATTGAGCCGAGGTACGGAGGTGAGCAATGGTGTATAATCTGAGCCCCCTTCTGAGCAGCGGTGTATAATCCGAACGACTGTCTACATAAGAGGTAGACCTATTTCCCGTCCTTCACCACCTCAGGCCAAGGGCAACAGCAGACACCAACATACCAATGACCATGGTTGAACATCGCGATTATGTTCAACGAAAGGACATCCCGACAGAGGGCCATCGCACAACTTAAAGGAACTCCTCCTAACGGTCTTGAGGCTATAAGTCCCAAACATGATGTTTAAAGGTAGAAGAAGATGACAAGAGGGAATACGAAAAGCATGCCGATCAAGATACTGGGATAGGAAAAACAACGCCAAGGCACCCCATTTATAGGGGACAGAAGCACGATCGTCGAGGCTCTAGAAAACTAACCGACGAATGTAATTATTGCATCCTTGAAAAACCAAATCGACGGCAGCACGTTTTACCTTGAAGGGTAGAAGTGGAAGAGTATTGAGCAGGAGTCTATGAGATATGCCATCTATAATGAAATATTGTGCCACGACGCGGATCGCTAGTGCACTATCGCCATAAGTAGCTCGAGGAGTCAATGGTCATAATCATTTCCCATCACTTCATTCTGAGAAACGAGGAGACTATCTGTACGCGGTGAAATCGGAGGGACTGATTTCCCGCCATCAAGCCACCTCAGGGAGGTACCTCGAGACTCCGAAGTACATGGAGCCACCTTGAGAATATGTCTCAAGACCACGATGATATGAAGTCACAACTTAGTCCTCTCCTTCGAGACTTGTCAAGGTCGTATTCGAGACGGAGATAAAGATAATGGGGGGAAGCCCCAAGAAGACGCGGTTGAGTCTGACAAGGCCAGCCTATCCCTTGCCTATGTTGGGGTGTCAAGTCAAGCCGTCACATCTTCATACTTCATGAATTAAATATACATGTATTCCGAGTTTCCCGTCCTGTATAAAGGGAATTCTCCTTACCTTGTAAGGGACTGATGTTGCTCCCACAAATTCTACAAAGTGAAATAATCTCTCTCTCTCTCTCTCTCTCTCTCTCTCTCTCTCTCTTCTCTTACTAATACTTATTGGCTCTCACAGGTACTGAGGATACCCCGATATTGTTTGCCTTTATACGTGTTCTTCATTTTTTACATGTTCTTCATTATACAAATTCAATTTCGGTTATAAATAGTTGTGTGTGATTATATTTCTAGCTCTTAGATTACTCCTGAGTATCCTCGACTACCCGAGCTCGACCTCGAGGCCGATCTCGAGGTCCCAATCGACCAAGCTTACGCCCGGGTAGCAAACCCTCTGGTTCGCTCGTTACCTTGTTTATCTCTCGCCACATCGTTAAAACACATAATACTAGCATCATCTGCTATATCAAACTATCTTGGGAATAGATCACGTATTTTTAGAGTCTCATTTAATAAATTTAATTGTAGTTACCATTTTCACGATAAACAGAGAGATAACCAGCAATTCACGGTAGTAAATCCATACTTTCATAATGTGGGGAATATACTCAAGATATCGAATCATATTTCATGGAAACATCCTTCGAGCATAAAATCTCATCCTCACCAAAATACATATAACAGTACCAACCAGGTAAAAGAATTGCCAATAATAGTGACCACGAAGTAGAGATTACATTGATAGTAGCTAATGACAAATCAGAAGCATATGGAAAAATAGAAATAGATGAGGTAGGGCGCAATTTTATTGACGGCAAGTGTGGTAGAAGAACATAAATTTCACTAATTAACAAGATAGAATTATTAGGTGTAAATATAACAAACAAGAAGAAAATCATGATAGTTGCAAGTTAAACAGATAGAAGGCATGGATAACACATCAACAATTGGGGTAGAGGACACAGACAGAACAATAATGACAAGTCACATAGAAATATCGGTGCAACAATAACAGCTCAAGATAAAGGGATGAATGTATATACAATGAAACATATCACAATATAATGTATGTCTCTCGTCCTCCACTACACGGGAACACCCTTCGTGCCGTAAGCATATGATATATATAAAAATAATGGCACGACATCACCCTTCATGATTTTACTCTCATCCTCACATGATAATGTAAATGAAATGGCACGATATTATCTTTCTTGCATAATAATGTATATGAATGGCACAGCATCACCCTTCATGCTTTACACTTTTTCTCACATGATAATATAGCTGAAATGGCACAGTATCACCCTTCATGCTTCACACTCTCCCTCACATGATAATGTATATGAAATTAAATGGCATCACTCTTCATGCTTTACACTCTTCCTTACCAAGCACATGTATATCATTAACAAGAAAGGTAGGAAGCATAAATATTATCAAGTAGAGTATTTAAGCGAATGTTCCAATTGAACATCAATCAGGGCTTTCAAGCCAATAACAATTTAATAAACTGCAAGTACTTTATTATTCAAGTATTTCAACAAGTCTCAAAAATGATCTTCGACTCAAGTATAGAATTCAAAATCTAAAGAATAACAGTTGCAGCGTCGTATTTGTGATTTAGTATAATAACGACCTGATTTAGTACATCTATTACTTCACAAAAGTCCGTCAAATTTTAATCAAATTATAATAAGCTAAATCATGGTTTCTGGCATTTAATTTTCTACTTATAATAATCTAGAAGTCAAGGAAGACATGAAACAATAATGTCACATAATTCTTCAAGGTACAATTAATCGTATAATTTACCCCCGAGCATTACTAACCCTGGCACATACATATACACTCATCACCTCATATATGTATCACCCCTGCATGTAGCAAACAATGGCAATTAGTAGGAAAATTTTTCTTAATAAGGTTAGGATAAACACTTGCCTCAAACAAGCCAATCCAATGCCGAGCAAGCTAAACATTACTCTAGAAATTCCATTCCGCGTGTATCAACCTCCGAACAGCTCAAAACTAGCCAAAAGCAACTCGATTACATCAATTAATGCCTAAGGAAACTATTCCAAATAATAAATGTCGAATTTTAATAAAAATCCCCAAGTTAACCAAAAAGTCAATGTTGGGTCCACGTCTCGAAATCCGATAAAAGTTAAAAAATCCGAGCACCTATTCCACCACGAGTCCAACCATACCGAATTTACCAAATTCTGGCATCAACTCAACCCCCAAATCCTCAATGTAAAGTCTAGAAAATTTCTACCATGTTCAACCCAATTCACTAATCTGTTGATAAAAATAAAAATAGATTCGTGTAATTTATCCAAAATCGAATTAGGAATTCTTGCACCCAATGTTTTTTCTTGAAAATCTCCTGAGAAATCGCCTCACACCGAGCTCAAAATTCCAAAAATGGAAAATTCGTCTCATTTTCAAAACTTAAATTCTGCTGCCCAGGGATTTACCCTTCCCGATCGCGAAAAATTCTTCGCAATCGGGAAGCACAAAATTTCTAGAACAATTTTATTCTATGCGATTGCGCCTATTTCCCTGCGATCACGATGAACAAACTTCTATTACTCTTCCCAAACTCTTCTCAGACAGCATGTAGTATAATAGTCATAATATTTTATATATAACTCCAAATGATAAATGATTTGATTTTCTGAAAACTAGAGGCCAAGGGTAAAATAAATAAAGGCTGATTAGAAATTTCAAATCTACTAACTGACCCACAGAAGTTGGCCAAAGGGTCCATTCTTAATACTTTTTGCACAATGCGCCGTATAACCGGTAGACCAATGAATTGGAACAAACTCTTTTCCCTGCAACTCACGCAACTATTTCATTTTTTATTCAGAACTACAATCAAATTCTACCATTACCATTTTCATGTTTTGATAGATTATATGCCATTCGACTAATGATTTATGGACATGAATACAAATTATTGAATAACAGTCGGGTCGCGTCACATATAAATATTCTATCAAGTATTAGCTAACTTCAATCAACATATAATTATTGGATAACATTATTTATCAAGACGCAGACGCGAAAAAAAACACGTAGCGTTTTTTACTCTTCAATCTTCATTAATTTCCATGTTTTTATATTGGATCACAAATTTAAACGCTATCTCCCGTAAGAATCAACGGCGAATTGATGTTCGGTCAAAATGTCATTACTCGCCCTATATTTTATTGGTTTAGTGATTAATTGTGCGACATAACAACAACAACAACAATCCAGTATAATCCCACATAGTGGGGTCTGCGGAGAGTAGTGTGTACGCAGACCTTACCCCTACCCTGGGGTAGAGAGGCTGTTTCCAAATAGACCCCCGGCATCCTTCCCTCCAAGAACTTCCCACCTTGCTCTTGGGGAGACTCGAACTCACAACCTCTCGGTTGGAAGTGGGGGTTGCTTACCATCAGCAACCCCTCTGGTTTAGTGATTAATTGTGCGACATATTGAGCTAAATTATGTTGTTTTATGTGTAGGAGCATCGGAAGAAAGAGCCGAATGAAAATTGCGCAAAAAGAGGAGGAAAATGCAAGAAAATAGCACAAAATCACCAAATACCCAAGTCATGCTACAGGCCAAGCATAGCCAGATCTATTGTTAGTTTTACCGTGTTGTAGATCAAGTATAGCCAACTTCATAGCCAGCTTGACCGCGCTACTGGCCAAGCGTAGCCAGCTCTGTAGCTAGGTTGACCGCGCTATAAGCCTGACCTCGCGAGGTCTATAGCCCAGTGATTAAAAGTTGCGGGTTAAAAGACTCCAACCCGGATTTGGACCAAGGGATTTCAGCCCTAACATATAAATACTCCCCAAATGAGTTGAGAAAGGGTTGGACACTATTTTGGAGAAGAAAAAAGCTATATATAGAACACTGTGGAGCAAGAAAAGAATGAGTTTTTCCTCCGCTTATCTCTTTACTTTGTAGTTTAATATCTTTGAACATCATGATAGTTGTTCATACATTTATGAGTAGCTAAACTCTCTTATCAAGGGTTTGATGGAACTTATTGAAGGATGATTTTTTCACTACGTTTAATATTAATTTGACATTGATATTTCTATACTTTTTCAACTACATTTTCGTTGTCGTTGATTAAAGAGCTCTCAATTAACTGTGCTTATTTAGTGTATATTGCTCGAGAGAGAATACATATTTAGATAGTTGCTGAACAACACCACTCCTAACGTATTTGAGAGATCAATACGGAGAGTTTAAAGGTAGTATTAGAGATAACGAAATCTTGGTGCGATCGTAGCGACGGTGAATTAGTGCCAGGTAGCGTAGTTCGAGATAATACGTCTAGTAAATTGTGGTAGTTGCTTGAGAGAGAGGTACGACACCTAAAGTACTCACGACCGGTAAAGAATATTTAGGCGAATTTATAGGAAACGTGGCAGAGGAGATTCCGACAATAGGAAAAATCATAACCCTAAACTTTTCCCAATCTTGTCCACAACATTTGCTCTTGTCGATGACATTTGCTCTGTTAGTTATAAATTACTGTATTTTAATTACTTTGATCTTAGTTAATAATCATTCAGATTGTTATTTAATTTTCTGAAGGTTGATTACTTGAATTCGTGTGAAAATAGTGATTGAAATTAGTAGGTTAATTTCCTGTGGGATTTGACTCCGGACTTGTAAACTGAATTATATTTGTAACGACTGCTAGACTTCTTAGGAGGCATAATTGGGCGTGATCACGAATTCAGGATTTAATCTCTACGAGTTCAACCTTTTAAGGTTCTTAGTATTTAACTAATTGTAGTTTAAGTTACGGATTCATCCCTATAATATATTATAATTTTAATAAACTTTTACACATAAATTTATGCTCTGCATAAAAAGTACTAAACTTAGACAAACCTAGTACTAATATATATCATCCGCCTCTGACCAACACAAATTTTCGGCGATCTTTCATATTATCGCTCACTTTATTGACTACTGGATCAAAACCTAAATAGTCTTCATTATATGAGATTTGGTGGAACTGTCCCGTAACAAATATTTCATAAACATAATCTTTATCATAAGTGGATCTATTCGAAGGATTGCATATAGAAGTTCGTAACACGCAGCGGAAGTCAATAACAATTCTAGGCAGATTTTCTCGTGTTTAAAATTTATTTACATGTCAACGATCGGATCTAAGACATATCTGGTGAAGAGAGTCTCGTTTCAAAATTTCTTCGAAGTGCGAGCACTCTACGCGTATCAACACCGAGACCGATCCTTGCTATCAACTCATTGATCAATAAAACCCCGCGAACAAATTGAACGAAAAACTTGTGCTGAAATATTTCTCAAAAAAATCTCAACTCAAATTAGAAGATCAAGAAACACTATTCTTGTAATTGTATTTTCTCTCTTGGCTTTGTACTGCACTCTCACTTTCACAAAGTGTTTTTCTTCTCAAGAATAATAATGCGGTAAATTTTCTCCATCACCTTTTATATAGCATCACCTACAAATCCTTTTTTATTTGGTTGAGGTAATAATATACTTAAGGTCAAAGTTTTTTTTTCAAAAATAAACTTCATGAAATTTTATAGGAAAATTGAAAAATCACGCCTCAATGGAAACGCCACCGCCGAATCCTTCACGTGATTCCTCCAACTCAAGGTTTTTCTTATTTATAAACATTTCATATTAATAATAATATTTCCCTATTGAAAATATTAATCCCATTCCAATTGGGATGAAAATGCCGACAAGTCCCTTTGTGGACTTTACACGTTAGTTATCAAATTCAAATTTGAATTCTAAATTATATATTTTTTATATTAATATTATATATATACTTTAATATTAATAAATATTAATTAAATATATCATATATATATTTCAGCCAAGAGATATAATTTAATTTTCTATTCCAAATAGAAATTTTTTATTTTTTCACAATATTAATTATATCCTCTGTGTTAGCAAAGAATATAATAATATTTTATTTAAACTAATAACTAAATTTGTTTGACTAATTAAATTCTTTAATTTAATTACCAAACAATAAAATAATTAATCCTTTAGCAAAAATAAGGACACTCGTTAGTATGCGACCCTATAGGTTCAATACTAAATAGGTAGTAAATTGAACACATCAATATACTAATCAAGAGTGACGTCTAGCAATACTTCTTAACGAACGGTTATAATGAAGTATACAATTTACTCTTAAGAACTAATAGAAGAATAATGTAGTATTTCCTTCTGTCCTTATAGTTCAGAATCACCCTAGGATATGGTTCAACTTCAAATCCTTATAGGCGACCAACTATGTGTTCATGTCAGATATAATCGACCATTGAATGACCTAAGAAACTCTTTTCTTCTTTCATCCAATCGCCTTGGCCAAGGTCTTAGTTTGGTCATTTATAATTCCTGACAACATGGAGCTTAAACTCATTATCAAGAGTTGACAGATTTCATCTTGATCAATCACTAATTCTACAAGCATTTAATCATACCCAATATCCTTTCAACTATCTCCCTAGGGCAATAGGTGTCTGGTATCAAAGCACAATAAATAACTTATCAGTTACTATGACGATCTCAGGTCAAAGAAAACTCTTACATCACATTCTTCAAGAGAATATCCTGTTGACAATTTATGGCAATTATAACCATTAGGAATTATCCAATGAGTCGGTTCAATGATCATATCTCTATATACATCATCTATCTATGTGATTTAGTTAATGAGATCAACAAATCTTTATTCTATAAAGACGATCAAATAAATATTGATCTAACTAGATTATTAATGTCCAAATTAATAATCCTACGATCAAGAACAAATTTAGATTAAAGTATAAGAAACTTCACTCTCATTATCATGATCTCCATTACAATGTCAAGTCTCAAAATTTAATCAAGGACCTTATCAAATTAATCAAACAATTAATAATAACTATGATAAAAGAATATCAGATGTCATATATTTTTATATCAAATAATGTTCACAAAAAGATGTTCAAATCATCAAATATGAGATTGGATCCAGGGCATATCTACTATATCGCTAACAATCTCCCACTTGCACTAGAGTCAATCTTTGGTGTACTTCAGTCCCAATTTCCACTTGTACTTGTCAAACTCCTTTGCACCTGTCACGCTCCAAAATCCGAGGAGCGCGACCGGCGCTCAACCGAGTAAACCCGACCAAGCAAGCCTGTTAGGTCTCGTTCTACCCAACTAACTCATGAATAAATAGAAGATGGACTCCATTAATCAATTTCTATCGACGTATAATTAACGATTTCCATTTGTTTTCATTAGCAACTTCATTCGCCACCTTAAAGGTATTACAATTTATATACATCATTGCCAAACATCAATATTTCTATTTTAATTTCCAATACCCGACACTACCCACAACCTGTCTACGGAACCTCTAAATATAACTTAAGAATAATACAGAAATGACAGCAATAAGGCTCCGGCTATACCTTACACAAATACAAAAAAAATATAAGTCTCCGGGAAGAACAGCGGCATAAGCCACGCAGGGCCCCGAAGGGAAAGGGGCTCACCAATACAGCTGACGGAAAGTGGAGTAGGCGCTACTGCCGGTGGACTGGAGTGCCTGCTATAGAACCACCTACAATCATAACACGAATGTAGCGTCCCCGGCAAAAGAGACGTCAGTACATTTGAATTGTTCTGGTATGTATAACTAAACACCATTTTACTAGAAAGAACTATCAAACAGGTACAAGTAAATAACATGGATAAATCAAAGATGCAATTCATATAATCTTTCATACAATTTCCAAAAGATATATTAGGGCATTTCTGTCACATGTTCACCACTGTTCTCAATACCAATGCTATCTAGAGCAGAGTCCGGTCATGACCCGAACGGCTAAGTCACCTCATTGGAGGCATTACTCTCAATCAATATTTCATTTCCCTTATCCGAAATTCAATATCAGCACATTACCACCATGTGTGCGGCATGGTGTCCGATCATGACCCAATCGGTCAGGTCACCTCATTGGAGTCATTATTCCATTTTCATTAGTCAACACATTCAAATCTTTATTCCACACATAACATAACAATTCCTGGGCACTCATGGACACAATCATCACATCGTTTTCCCTTTTCAATATTTGTTTTACAAGTTGTGATCATATACACATATATCAAAGATAATTCAAGTTTCAATCACAGGTAAGTAAGCACATAGCTAGCATGAATAATTCTTTGTTTCGATGTTGGCTTATATCCCAAGTATTTCAACACATAACTGTACTTTTCGTCATTCTCAAATTATCAAGATTGGTACATTATTCACATTAAGGCACATCCTTCATGAATATGTATAGATATATGCAAATCCATTTATGCGTAATAACAATCAATACACTAATCAATTCAACTCTTACCATACTTTCGTAAATGACAACGGAGCTCAATGTTTAATAAAAAGGGGGTTTTAGGCATACATACCTCAATAAAGCTTTCCTTACTCTTTTACAAATTTCCAGAACACTTAGCACTTTGATCTATTGAGTAAGAATTACAAATTAAACCAAGAATTAGAGATGAGATTGAGACTCTAGCTTGGTTCAAGCATATTGACAAACTATAGAGGTGCAATGTGATCTTAGGCCCCTTTTTTAGAGCAATCTATATCATTTTGTACCCCTCTTTAATTCACCCCCTCCCACTACTCTAAGGTTTGATATGCATGCAAAGAATCCATTGTTATACCCATGAATCACCTCACTAGTGACCCCTTATATCTGAGAATAAAACAAATAAGAGTTGGGGTGATGAAGTTTTACCTCTTGAGATGAAGGTCTAGGGGTCTTTACTTGATTTTCTTCAAGGATTTAGCCATATCTCATGGAGTAATTTGATGGGGATACTTTCCCTCTCTAAAAACCCTCTCAACTCTCTCTCTCTCTCCTTCTAGAAATGCTCAGAAGAATGCTTAAAATGAGCTATAACACCCGATATATCGATATGGAGGTCGGGTTAAAAATTAAAAAATTGGAGCCCCGAGTCAAATATGCGATCGCATTTGCGATCGCAGAGTAAACATGCGGTGCGCATAATGGACCGCAAAATATTCCCCAGAAACTGGACACTCTGACTCAGTCTGCGGTAAGAATGCGGTCCGCATTCACGTTCTGCAGTCGCAAAGTACACCGCAGAACTGACCCTCACAAAAATTCAAAGGAAAATATGCGACGATTATGCGGTCCACATTTCGATTATGCGACCGCATTTTTTGCATTTTTCTTGAAACTTATTCTTGAATTTTTAATGCATTATTCGATCCAAAAAGGTCTGCGCCGCGGCGAGCTTTGCTAACACATGCTCTTAACTTGGCACCACAGGATCCGGGTTTTCGAGTAGGGATTTCACGGGGCCTTACAGCACTAAGGGCTTTTGTGAATGGGTATGGAGCATTTTCCTTTCCATCAACCTTTTGAGTCTAGACGTCTCCATGTCCGATGATTTCTCTTATCAAGTGATCCCTTCGCAGAATGTGTTTCGATTTTTGGTGTGATTTTCATTCTTTTGCTTGAGCAATGGTCCAGTGTTGTCACACAACAATAGAACTGTACCTTCTATTGAAGGAACCACACCAAGTTCAGTTAAGAACTTTTTAATCCATACAATTTCCTTAGCGGCTTCACTAGCTGCTATATATTTTGTGGCAGTCACTAAGTCAGCTACTCTAGCTTGTTTGGAACTTTTCCAGCTCACTGCACCACCATTTAAGGTGAATACATAACCAGAAATAGATTCGCTATCATCTTTACCTGAAGAGAAACTTGCATAAGTGTAACCTTCAAGTTTCAACTCAAATCTCCATAAATGAGGAATTGGTCTTTAGTCCTTCTTAAGTACTTTAGAATGGTCTTCACCACCTTCCAATGTGTCACGACCCAAATTTCCCACCGACAGGACCATAATGGCGCCTAATATTGTACTCGCTAGGTAAACAAACATTACGGAATATTTCAACTTTTTCCTTTATCAATTAACAATTAAAACTTGACAAATTAAATCGGCAGAAATAAAACGTAAGTACACAGTCTAAATGATTATCTTTATACCAATAATGAAAGTCGAAATAGATACTACCCAAAATCTGGTGCAACTCACGAACAGTCTAGAATACTACAAGTAATGGTTTGAAGGAAAAATACATATGTTTCAGAGGGAAGTAAAAACATAAATGAAGTAAAGATAGAAGAGGACGTCAGGGCCTGCGAACGCCTGCAGGGCTACTTCGGGTCTCCTAAAAGCAGTAGCAGCAACCGACCTCTCGATCAGCCACTAGCTCTGAAATCTGCACAAGAAATGTAGAGTGCAGTATCAGTATAACCAACCGCATGTACTGGTAAGTGCCGAGCCTAACCTCGACGAAGTAGTCACGAGGCTATGGCGGGGTATAACAACATATAAATCCTACAATAGTTTATACTAAAATAGAGAGGAAATATAGAATGAAATAAAGCAGTAACTTGCAGTAAATAAGTACGGAAACCGATCGTACTACCAATACTCAGCTATAACCAATCCTTAAGGGAGTTTCAACATCACAAAAATGAACGTCAACAGAAATGAATGCATAAACAACAACCGATGCGGCGCGCATCCCGATCCCACCATATCATCAATAAAAGTATAAGTATTCCCCATTATTACTCCTTGTTACGGCATGCAACCTGATTCCACCAGCCCACCCTTATTACTCCTCAATAAATCACCCTTATTCCTCATGTTGCGGAGTGCAACCCGATCCCACCTGCCAACCCTTATTACTCCTTGTTGCGGCGTGCAACCCATTCCCAATATATATATATATATATATATATATATATATATATAACACAACACCAATCACAAGATAAAGACAAGTGTTTTGCAAATCATCTCAAGTCCTCCACAACACTTATTCCACAAACTAACACGAGGGAACATCACTACAACTATAAAACTTCACCTGTTCAAAACTACACAGCGAAACCAACCTAAGTGTACCATGAAGCACCAATAACCAATATAATCCAACAAGGTAATAGAATGATACTACGATACAAATAATACCTCAATAAATAAAACAACAGTTAACAAGAAGCAATTAAACATGGAAGCAATGATAAGCAAGTAGCAATTAAGGCAAGAAGCAATATATGGGAAATGGGGAAAGGAAACAGGTTAAACAGAAAATTTAGCAATGCATAGGTACTCGTCACCACACATATACGCCACACACGTTGTATTTCACATACCAAGCAAGTCGGGGATCCCTAATCCCTCAAGCCAAGGTTAGATCAAACATTACCTCAAGCCAACGGGTATTTCGAAATTCACCCGAGCCCTCGGGGCTCCAAACCAAACATGCACACATTAAAACATCATACGAACTTGCTCGCGCGATCAAATCGCCAAAATAACATCTATAACTATGAATTCAACACCAAAACTCATGAAATTTTCAAGATAGTTTCAAAGTTCCTATTTTCTCAAACATTGGTCCGAAACATGTCAAATTACTTTCGTTTTTCACCAAATTTTACAGATAAGTTTTAAATTTTATAACAGACTTGTACCGGACTCCGAAACCAAAATATTATCCTGATACCAACAATATCAAACATTGTTCAATTTCTAAAAATCATCAAATTTTCAGTTAACAATTTTCTTCAAAATTTATTTCTCGGGCTAGGGACCTCGGAATTCAATTCCGAATATACGCCCAAGTCTCATATTTTACTACGAACCCTCCGGGACCATCGGAACACAGGTCTATGTCCGTTTAGACAAAATGCTAACCGAAGTCAACTAAATCATCCTTTTAAGCCAAAAATTATCTTTTCTTAAATTTTTCACATAAAAGCTTTCTGCATACGCGCCTGGACTGCGCAAGCAAATCCAGGAGGGATACATGGAGGTTTTTAAGGCCTTTGAACACGGATTTGGATCCTAAAATAAAAGATGACCCTTTGGGTCATCACACAATGTTTCTCACCAGGATTTGCCTGATACTAGTCACTCAAGTGCATAAGTCACATTAGGACATATACATGTCATGGTATACATAATAGCTCCCACTTTACTAGCGTATGGGATCCTACTCATGTTTTCTCTCTCTTCAGGTGTTTTAGGACAATCCTCCCTATTGAGAGCAATTCCAGTGCCTACCAGTAGATAGCCTCTTTTGGAATTATCCATATTATACCTTTTCAAAATTGTATCAATGTAAAAAGACTGGAAAAGTCCAAGCAGCTTCCTGGATCTATCCCTATAGATCTTTATTCCTAATATATAAGCTGCTTCTCCCATGTCTTTGATGGAGAACTGTTCAGATAGCCAAATCTTGGTACTTTGCAATGTCGGTATATCATTCCCTATGAGTAATATATCATCAATATACATTATTAAGAACATAATTGTTCTCCCACTAACACACAAGGTTGTTTTTCGCATCTAACAAAATTAAACCTTTCAATTGTATTGTTAAAGCAAATATTCCACTATAGGTTTTATATCCTTTGAAGGTTCAACTAAAGTCCATACTTTATTTTCCTTCATGGATTATATTTTGGATTTCATGACTTTTTGCCATTTCTTATAGTCAGAACCTTGTATCACCTCTTCATAGGTCTTAGGGCCATCATCATTATGATCAACCTCGTTTGATACATCATCTTATATCACTAGAGTCAATCTAGTTGGTACGTGACATTCTTGTGTAGACCTTCTAAGAGGCTCTTGTACAACTTAAGCACCTTTTGTTGAATTTGGTTGTTGTTCAATTTGGATTGAAACTGGTTCATTAACTTGTTCTTGAACTACATTTAGTTCTTAAAATTCAATCATTGAAGATGATAACGTCTTTGTCAACTTCAAAACATCCAATAAAAGGTTCTTCAACTAATGTCTCGTGATCTTTATTTTGTGTTGATTCCTTAGTTTTTTGAACTTCATCAAGTTCTATTTCTCCACTATAATTTCCTTCCAAAAGAAATTCCCTTTCCAAAAGGGTTGCTCCTCTAGCCACAAATACTTTATGGTCAGAAGGGTGATAGAAATAATATCACATTGTTTATTTGGGTACCCAATGAACCTACACTTATCAGATCCTAAATCAAGTTTAGCAGACTGCAGTCTTTTAACATAAGCTAGACAACCCCAAACTTTAATATGTTTAAGGCTAGGCTTACATACTTTCCATATCTCATATGGTGTTGTAGAGACTAACTTAGTGGGAACTTTATTAAGTATGTTGTTGCTTCCAAAGCATATCCCCATAAAATTATTGGAAGATCAGTTAACCCCATCATAGATCTCACCGTATCTAATAAGGTTCGATTCTCCTTTGAGATACACCATTGTGTTGTAGTGTTCCTGGAGGTGTCCACTGTGAGAGAATCTGATTCTCTTTGAGATACCTAGTAAAATCTTCACTAAGATATTCTCCACCTCTATCAGACCTTAGTACTTTAATACTTTTACCGGTCTGTTACTCAACTTCACTATGGAACCTTTTGAACATTTCAAAATATTCAGATATGTTTCATAAGATACACAAATTCATATCTTGACATATCATCAGTGAAGGTGATGAAGTAAGAATATCCACTTCTAGCTTGAATTTTCATGGGCCACAAACATCTAGATGAATTAGTCCCAATAAATCAGAAGCTTTTTCTCCACTTCTAGTAAATGGAGATTTGGTCATTTTTCCTTTGAGACAAGGTTCACAAGTTGGATATGATTCAAAATCATACTTGTCAAGGTACCCTTCCTTGTACAACTTGTTAATTCTTTTCTCTCCAACATGACCAAGCCTACAATGCCAAAGGTATGTATGATTTCTTGATCATGTCTTTTCCTCTTAAGACTAGAAACATGCATAATCGTATTTGCATTCACATTAGATAATGTCACACCTTCTTTTTTTACACCACCCGCCGAGGGCGGTATATAAGGGAGTTTTTCCAATTAAAGTGATATTATTCGAGATGGGATTATTTAGTTTATCAGAGTCGCTACTTGGAATAAATTATGGTGTCCCAAGTCACCGGTTTATTTAAAATCCCAAATCGAGGAAGTTTTATTTTTAAAGAATCTGCGAACCAGAAATTCTAGATAAGGAATTCTGTTAACCCAAGAGAAGGTGTTAGGCATTCCCGGGTTCCGTAGTTCTAGCATGGTCGCTTAGTGATTATTACTTGGCTTAAATTGTTTAACTACTCATTTTAGGACCTATGTTCATTTATCTTTTTACCGCTTTTAATCACTTGAATTATTTGTAATTAAAGAATTGAGTTACGCGTACGTATACTCTTTTCTTTTGGCGCGTCAAAATCATGTCACGCGAACGTGTCCACGATTAATAATGCTTTTGTTGATTTATTAAGAAAGTTTGGTTGAAGTTGAGCGAACTCATCCCTCGGGTCTTTTTAGAGTTAAATTCGCAATTATGTTACGCGAACGTACACATAATCTCAATACTAATCTGAATCGGGCCTAAAACAAACTACGAATGTTCATAATTATTTTCCTAAAGCTAATTTGAGATTATTGCAAAGGTCATAAATTAAGGAATTTCATTCATTGGGCTCATGCAATTTTTCAGAATGTTAAACGTCTGCTCCGCAACAAAGGCCAGAAGAGTTAGGGAAAAAAAGTTGGTGATTAACTCCATTAGATAAAGGATTCCCGTTTTGTCAATGAATGACAACTTGTAATTAAGCTACGGTTCTTCTTTTAGCTATGTTAAAGGCTTGGCAGGCCTTTAGCCTTCTTGAAATAAGAAACAGGCCACAGGCTCGTTGAGTGAGCCCAAAATTGGATTTAACACTGGGTCCAGAGACCTCACAATTCCAAGCTAATTCCAAAACTTTGTCGGGCCAAAATATTGAGGATTAACGACAACAAATTTGATGGCTCATGACTCAAAATTTCATCCAACATCGAAAAGAATGCAGTACTTAAAACATAATCCAAACATGAATACACATTGTTCAAATTAAAACAACTACAAGACTGTCCAAACATTAATTCCCAAATACATATTGTTCAAATTAAAACAACTACAACACTGCCCAAACATTAGTTTCCAAAAATCATTTGTTGTTACGACACTAAAGTACTACCCTTTATTACTTTTAACAGATCATTTCCCTCCTCTGACTACCGGACAGCTACTGTGTAGCAAGATCTGCATTAGGATTCAAACAAATGCCAAGAATTAAAAAGCTCAAGGACTGTGCTTAAAATCAAAGCCTATCATTACATTATGTTAATTTGTACTGTGAGTTAAAACCACTAGAAATGGAAGAAGTAAAAGAAAGAGGAAGATGTTATTCTAATTATTGTACTGAACAAACTAAGACAGCAGCAAATAAAAATGAAAACAGTCATGAAGCTACGACATACTATAACCTCTCCAATCAGCTTCTACACGATAGGTCTGTATTGTACCAATTTATTCTGATATTTTTTATATAATCATCTCTTGCAGTGAGCAACCTCTTTATGCAAATAACTCAAGCATATCACACTAACACTTTTTAAAAAGACATTTTCATAACTCACGACTACATGATTTGTCACAACACAAGAATACTACACTTTGCACACGATTAAACATGACGTTAAGACACATAGTATCACAATTTAGCAGAGAAACTATCCAAAACACAATTCAACGATTGCACATAATAGCCTATGCAACTCGGATAGAATTATGACATAAAAAAAAAGATTTTTCATATAGATCAAATAGGGGAAACATACATACCTAGCTTGCAAGAAAATAACTAAAATGTCTAATCAATGATGGGGATGAAGTTCAGCAACAATAGTGAATGACTCAGCAGCAAAAACAGGGATCGACAAGCTTAAACCATATCAACACTAAAATTTCGGACCTCAAACTCAAACCCCAACTTTTAATCAAACTTATTTTTGGGGAACACAAATCAGGAGAAGGAATGAATGCATTCATGCTCTTTTTCTTTTATATATATTTTCTGAAAAGATAAAAAGCAGACTGAGATAAAACAAAAGCTTGAAGAAAAGTGATGACTAAAAGAACCCTAGAAATTTTTCGACTAAGTCTTTTAAGATCTTTCTACGATTTTTTTTCTCTCTGATTTTTTTTCTCCCCTTAGCACATAGGACATACTTCATATATATATAGAGCCTTCAAAAATTCTCCAAAATCTGCTAAAAAACTCCAAAAATCTCTCAAGTTTTTGAATAATTTTGGGACAAATGGAGGGCGTGGATTGATTCACATCTATCTACGACTCCCATTCATCAAACAATTGTCTTATTTTTGTACAGAAATTCGCAATTTATAAGAGAATATTCGAATTCCTTCTCACAAAAACTGTTAGGAATCAAATGACGTGGTGTCACGACCCCAACCCTGGTCGTGATGATTCCCAACACCATGCTAGGAAAGCCCGACCAATTCAACACTCTCAATCCCTTTCTTTAAAATTCAATACCGATTAACAAAATTAAATTACCAAACCAATATGAATAGAAGTCTGAAATAAAAGATGAAATGTGCGGAAACCACAATAATAATAATCTCTACAATGGCCCACCAATCCGGTGTCACAAGTCAAAGAGCCTCTCATGAGTTCAACAGTTTAATACATAAACAGTCTAAAATACGAAAAAGGTACAGAAAGATAGAGGGAGAAATTGGGTCTGCGAATGCCATGCAGCTACCTCGATAACTCTGATGAAATCTAAACCGCAGGATAGCTCGTACTACACCTCAAGAACACCTGGATCTGCACACACGATGCAGGGAGTAATGTGAGTACTCCGATCCAGTGAGTAATAATAATAAATAATGACTGACAGCATGAAATCGCGTAAAGGCACTAAGCAGTTCTATATCAAAGCAGTAAAGCCATTTAAACAGCAGATAATGAAGAAGTCAGGTGAAATTCCTTAAAACCAGGTAGAACAGGTAACTTAACAAGTAATAATCAAGTATAAAATCCGCTCCTCGAGCATATTGTTCATTTATTTATTACTTTTCCTCAGTACTCACTCATATACTATTCACAATAACCGAAATCATAAATATACCATTGCGGCGTGCAGTTCGATTCGTATATCGATGTGGCGCACAGCCCGATCCATAATAATAGTCAACTGCGCTCACTTGGGGTGTGCAAACTCTGGAGGGGCTCCTACAGCCCAAACACTATGTTGTTGCGGCGCACAACACGATCTATATATATATAAATATACATTTGTTGCGGTGTGCCGCCCGATCCATAACATATAAAACATCCTCACTACTGGGTTCTCAACCCCTCTTAGTCAATATAAACACAACCTCTCGGGCATACTAATATAAGATAGGGATCTCAGCCTACATATTACTTTCATTTAGGATTAGCATTTCAACAACCAGTTCATATTATGTTAAATAGTTAGGAACATGACTGAGGGTATGATTTTTAACAAGTAAAGTGAGGATAATCAGTAAAAATGCCCTTATGTGTTCTACAGGTCAGCACAAGGCCCCAAACATGGCAACTAGCCCAGATCATAATGATAATAATTAAATCTCAACCAAAATACGGTAAAAATCTCCAATCGAGATGGACCAAGTCACAGTCCCTAGTAGTAAGGACCCCACGCTCATCATACAGCATGTGTCTCACCTCAACATAGCACTAGGTTGTGCAAATCCAGGGTTTCAAACCCTCAGGACATCATTTATAATCATTACTCCCCTCAAGCCGGCCAAACTCTAGCTCGCTACGCCCTTGCCTCTCAAATCGACCTCCTTGCGTGTCGAATCTTATCAAAACCACAACGAATATATCACAATATGCTAAGGAAACAATACCCAATCGAAAACAATCGAAAAATATTAAAATCTTGAAATTAGCAAAACCCGAGATCCGGGCCCACTTCTCAAAATTCAGAAATTTTTACATCATTAGACTCCTTATATCCCCAAGAGTTTATACATATCAAAAACACAAGAATCGGAGTTCAATTGACCCTTCAAATCCTCAATTTTTGCTCTCTTAAGTTCAAGCCCTGAACTACCATTTTTGTCCATTAATTCCTTAAATTTCCAGTCCTAATTCATGAAATAGCACCATAGAATCGTGTTTTGGGTCCAAAAATCCTTACCTTATCGAAGCTCCTAGAAATCCCTCTTTAAATTCGCCCACAATCCTCAAAGTCTGAAGTTAGAAATGATAAACCCTTCAAAATTCGCGAAGAAGAACTTAAATACCTTCTGTCCAGGCAAAACCGCATCTGCGGTCCAAAATCCTATTCTGTGGTCACACCCTCCGCATCTGCGGAAATTTACTTAAGGCCCCAATCCCTCATCTGCGCTCAACTTGTCGGATCTTCGACTCCGCAGATGCAGCTCCCTATCCGCATCTGTGGTCTCTACCTGTCTTGCCTTTCCTGCTTCTACGACCATCCGCACCGCATCTGCGATACCACAGATGTGGCTTCTTCACGCTTCTGCGGAAGCAACTGCGTTGACCAAACTCGCACCTGCGGTCCCCTTTCCGCAGGTGCGGAAATACCAGCAATAGCAGAATTTGCTGCAATAACACAAGTCCAAATTCTTCCCGTTAGCTATCTGAAATTACCCTGAGGCCCTCGGGACCTCAACCAAAAGCACCAACACACCTCCTAAAACCTTATTCAAACTTGTTCCAATCATTAAAACACCTCAAACAACACCAAAACCATCAAATTACATCGAATTCAAGCCTAAGTTCTTCTAAAACTTCCGAAACACGCATTTGATCAAAAACCTGACCAAATCACCTCCAAATGACCTGAAATTTTGCACACACACATCCCAAATCATATAACAAAGCTACGGCAACTCTCGGAATCCCATTCCGACCCTCGGATCAAATCTCACCTATCAACCGGAATTTGCCAAAATACCAACTTCGCCAATTCAAGCCTAATTCTACACCGGGCCTCCAAAATTATTTCCGATCATGCTTCTAAGTCATAAATCATCCCCCGAAGCTAACCGAATCATCAGAATTCATATCCGAGCCCTCTAACTCATAAGTCCACATACAGTTGCCTTTTCCAACTCAAGCCTTCTTAAAAGAGACTAAGTGTCTCATTTCCTACTATAATCACTCCAAACCAACTCGATCACACAAAACACTGATAATGAATCATAAAGAAATAGAAAAATAGGTGAAACGGAGCGGTAACTCATGAGACGACGGGTCGGGTCGTCACATCCTCCCCAACTTAAACAAACTCTCATCCTCGAGCGAGTCAAGAAACATTCCTGAATCCTCAAACAGGTGAGGGTATCTGCTCCGCATCTCCCGCTCGGTCTCCCAGGTAGCCTCCTCCACGGGCCGACCTCTCCACTGCACCTTCATCGAAGCAACATCCTTTGACCTCAACTTTCAAACCTGACGATCCAAAATTGTTGCTGGCTCTACATCATAAGTCAAATCACCCTCCAACTGAACCGTACTGAAATCCAGAACATGGGACGGGTCTCCAATATACTTCTGTAGAATAGAAACATGAAAAACTGGATGTACGCTCGACAAGCTGGGTGGTAAGGCAAGCTCATAAGCCACCTCCCCAATCCTCCGGAGTACCTCAAAAGGCCCAATGAACCGCTGACTCAATTTCCCTTTCTTTCCGAATCTCATAACACCCTTTGTGGGTGAAACCTTCAACTGGACCTTCTCACCAACTATGTAGGATACATCTCGAACCTTCCTATCCGCATAACTCTTCTGTCTAGACTGTGCTGTACAGAGTCTCTCCTGAATCACCTTCACTTTCTCTAATGCATCCTGGACCAAATATGTCCCCAATAGCCTAGCCTCACCGGGCTCGAACCAACCAATTGGAGATCTATGCCGCCTCCCATACAAAGCCTCATACGGAGCTATCTGAATGCTCGACTGGTAGCTGTTGTTATAGGCAAACTCTGCAAGCGGTAGAAACCGATCCCATGATCCTTCGAAGTCAATAACACAGGCGTGTAGCATATCCTCTAGTATCTGAATGGTGAGCTTGGACTGCCCGTCTGTTTGAGGGTGAAAAGCTGTGCTCAACTACACCTGAGTACCCAACTCTCGCTGAACAGTCTGCCAAAACTGAGAGGTAAACTGAGTGCCCCGATATGATATGATGGAAACTGGGACACCATGCAACCGAACAATCTCCCGAATATAAATCTTTGCCAGCCACTCAGAAGAATAAGTAGTACAAACAGGAATGACATGCGTGGACTTGGTCAGCATGTCTACAATCACCCAAATAGCATCGAATTTCATCAAAGTCTGTGGGAGTTCGGTAACAAAATCCATAGTGATCCTCTCCCACTTCTACTCGAGAATAACCATCTGCTAATACAAGCCACCCGGTCTCTGATGTTCATATTTCACCTGCTGACAATTGAGACACCGAGCTACAAACTCCACAATATCTTTCTTCATCCTCCGCCACTAATAGTTTTGTCTAAGGCCCTGATACATCTTCGCGGCACCCAGATGAATGGAATATCGTGAGCTATGGGCCTCCTCCAATATCAACTCCCGAAGCCCATCCACATTGTACATGCAAATCCGGCCTTGCATCCTCAACACACCATCATCACCAATGGTCACGTCTCTGGTATCATCGTGCTGAACCCTATCCTTAAGGACAAGCAAATGCGGGTCATCATACTGGCACTCTCTGATGTGGTCATAAAAAGAAGACCGAGAAACCACACAAGCCAACACCCAACTAGGCTCCGAAATATCTAATCTCATAAACCGATTGGCCAAGGCCTGAACATCAACTGCAAATGGCCTCTCCTCAATTGGAATGTACGCCAAGCTCCCCATACTCATTGCCTTTCTGCTCAAAGCACCAGCCACTGCATTGGCCTTCCTCGGATGATACAAAATAGTAATATCATAGTCCTTAAGCAACTCTAGCCATCTCCGCTGCCTCAAATTAAGATCCTTTAGCTTGAACAAATGCCAAAGATTGCGATGATCAGTGAATACCTCACAAGATACGCCAAACAAGTAATGCCTCCAAATCTTCAATGCATGAACTATGGCTGCCAACTCCAAATCATGGACAGGGTAGTTCTTCTCATGAGGCTTCAACTGACGAGAAGCATAAGCAACAACTCTACCATCTTGCATCAATACACAGCCAATCCTAACTTGCGAAACATCACAATATACGGTATATGAACCCGAAGCTGATGGCAAAACTAATACTGGAGTTGTGGTTAAAGTTGTCTTGAGCTTCTGAAAGCTCTCCTCGCACTCGTCCGACAATACAAATGAAGCACTCTTCTGAGTCAACTTGGTCAAAGGCGATGCAATAGATGAGAATCCATGAATAAATCGGCGATAATAGCCTGCCAAACCAAGAAAGCTACGAATCTTTGCGGCTAAGGATGGCCTAGGTTAACTATGAACCGCCTCTATCTTCTTTGGATCAACCTGAGTACCCTCGCTGGACACCACGTGCCCCAAGAAAGCCACTGAACTAAGCCAAAACTCACACTTGGAGAACTTTGCATAAAGCTTCTCCTCCCTCAATCTCCACAATACAACTCGCAAATGCTCCGCGTGCTCCTTCTGACTATGCGAGTACACCAGAATATCATCAATGAAAACAATAACGAATGAATCCAGATAAGGCCGAAATACACTATTTATCAAATGCATGAACGTTGTTGGGGCATTGATCAGCCCGAAAGACATGACATGAAACTCATAATGACCATACCTAGTCCTGAAAGCAGTCTTAAGAATATCTGAATCCCTGATCTTCAACTGGTGATAGCCCGAACAGAGATCAATCTTGGAAAACACCCCCGCTCCCTGAAGATGGTCAAATAAATCATCAATGCGAGGTAGGGGATACCTGTTCTTAATTGTTACCTTGTTTAATTGCCTATAATCGATGCACATTCTCATTGTTCCATCCTTCTTCTTCACAAATAAAACTGGCGCACCCCAAGGTGACACACTAAGCCGAATGAACCCCTTATCTAGGAGTTCCTGAAGCTGCTCTTTCAATTTTTTCAACTCTGCTGGTGCCATACGATATGGCGGAATAGAGATGGGCTAAGTGCCTGGCACCAGGTCAATACCAAAATCAATATCCCTGCGGTAGCATGCCTGGCAGGTCTGCAAGAAATACATCAGAAAATCCCTCACAATTGGAACAGAATCAATACTAGGAGTCTCAGCTCCAACATCTCTCACAAAAGCTAGATATGACAGACAACCCTTCCCAACCATACGTTGGGCCTTCAAGAAAGAAATCACTCTGCTAGGAACATAATCATTCACACCACGTCACTCGATCCGCGGTACACCTGGCATAGCCAAAGTGACTGTCTTAGCATGACAGTCTAGAATAGCATGACACGAAGATAACCAATCCATGCCTAAAATAATATCAAAGTCCATCATGCTCAATAGCAATAGATCAAATCGGATCTCCAGACCCCCAATAACCACAACACATGACCGGTACACACGGTCCACAATAATAGTGTCGCCCACCGGGGTAGACACATGAACAGGTAAAGGAAGAAACTCCCGGAGTGCACTTAAATAGTGAGCAAAATATGAGGACACATAAGAATAGGTGGAACCGGGATCAAATAATATGGAGGCATCTCTGTGGCAGATTGAAATAATACCTGTAATGACAGCATCTGAAGCAATGGCATCTGTCATGCCTGGTATAGCGTAAAAATGAGCCTGGCCACCGCCTGATCGACCTTTCCCTCTGGGGTGACCCTGGCTGCCTGATCTCCGCCCCTAGCTGACTGGGCAGGTGGTGAAGTAACTGGAGCAAAAGTCGAGGGCTGACCCCTCTGCTGATGCTGACCGTCACGGAGTCGGGGACACTGCCTCCTCATGTGACCAAACTCTCCGCACTCATAACAATTACCCGGTGCTGGAGATGGGGACTAAAGGGAACCCCTTGCATCTGAGTGACTAGCAGATGCACTCGGCGCAGAAGAACCCTGAGCTGATGGGGCACGAGATGATCTCTGAGCTGGGAGGGCGCTGAATGAAAGCTGGCCCTGCTAAGACCCATAATGACCACGACCTGAAGATGCCCCACGATACTCTGGACGGTCCGACTGAGCAGGCCTGAAAGAACAACCTCTACCATGCTGGAACTGGCCCCTCGAAGGAATACCAATGTAACTGCCCGATCCACGAGGCCTTTTGGCCACCCTCTCCTCTTGCTCTCGATGACGAACTGACTCAATCTCATGAGCGATATCCACCACGTCCTCAAATGCAACACCCAATACTCGCTCTCTAGTCATTAGGATACGGAGATGGTAGTTAAGGCCATCCACAAATCTCCTGATCCTCTCATGGTCCGATGGAATCATCCAGGTGGCATGACGAGCCAACTCCGAAAACCTCATCTCGTACTGAATCACAGTCATATCTCCATGTGTCAATCACTCGAACTGCCTATGCGGATCCTCTCTGTAGGACTACGGTACATATTTATCCAAGAAAAAAGTGGAGAACTCCTGCCAAATAAGGGGAGCTGCACCAACAGGCCTACGCCTCTCATACGCCTCCCACCAAGTGAAGGCAGCCCCAGTAAACTGAAAGGTGGTAAATGCCACACCGCTAGACTCAAGAATCCCTGTTGTACGGAGCATCTGCTGACACCTTTCAAGAAAACCCCGGGCATCCTCACCCTCAGTACCACTGAATGTCGGAGGCTGGAGTCTACCAAAAATCTCAAAACGACGCTGCTTATCCTCCGGCATAGCTGGAACCGTGAACTCCTGAACTGGTGCAACCTGCTGAGCTGGAGGTGCCTCTGGCATCTGTACTCCCTGCACTACTTGCTCAGGTGTGCGAGCAGCGGGGGTCTGATTGCCTCCCCCAGCTTGCGAAGTAGCTGCTGTTGTGGTAGCTGAAACTGCCTGAGCCAGGCCAGTGCAAACTGTCGAATTTGTGTCAAGGTATCCTGTAGACCCAGAATCACAATGGGCACAACTGGTGCCTGAACTGGTGCTTCTTGAGCCTGATCTAGAGCTGGGGATCAACAGATGTTGCCCTCGCTACTCTACCTCTGCCACGACCACAACCACGACCGTGTCTACGGCCTCTGGTGGCCTCAGTGGGTAATACTGGTGGTCGTCAACCTCGTCCGGTAGCTCGTGTCATCACCATCTGTGAGAGAATAGAAGAGTAAAGGTTTAGTTCCCGATTCAACAAAGTCACACGACAAGATTTTCAAGAATATGAAGTTTTTCCTAAAGGTTCTGCAGCCTCTCGAGGATAAATACAGACATCTCCGTACCGATCCACAAGACCCTACTAAAACGACTCATGACTCGCGAGACCTAGTAGCCTAGGCTCTGATACCAACTTGTCACGACCCCAACCCCGGTCGTGATGCCTCCCAACACCATGCTAGGCAATCCCGACCAATTCAACAATCTCAATCCCTTTCTTTAAAATTCAATACTGATTAACAGAGTTAATTACCAAACCAATATGAATAGAAGTCTGATTACCAAACCAATATGAATAGAAGTCTGAAATAAAAGATGAAATGTGCGGAAACCACAATAACAATAATCTCTACAATGGCCCACCGATCCGGTGTTACAAGTCAAGAGCCTCTATTACATGAGTTCAACAGTTTAATACGGAAATAGTCTAAAATGCGGAAAAGGTAAAGAAAGACAGAGGGAGAAATCGGGTATGCGGATGCCATGTAGCTACCTCGATAACTCCAGTGAAATCTGAACCGCATGATAGCTTGTACTACACCTCAGGAACACCTGGATCTGCACACACGGTGCAGGAAGTAATGTGAGTACTCCGACCCAGTGAGTAATAATAATAAATAATGACTTACAGTATGAAATCGCGTAAAGGCACTAAGCAGTTCTATATCAAAGTAGTAAAGCCATTTAAACAACAGAAAATTAAGAAGTCAGGCGAAATTCCTTAAAACCAGGTAGAACAGATAACTTAACAAGTATTAATCAAGTATAAAATCCGCTCCTCGAGTATATTGTTCATTTATTTATTACTTTTCCTCAGTACTCACTCATAAACTATTCACAATAACCAAAATCATAAATATACCGCTGCGGCGTGCAGCCCGATCCATATATCGATGTGGCACATAGCCCGATCCATAACAATAGTCGACTGCGCTCACTAGGGGTGTGCAAACTCCGGAGGGGCTCCTACAGCCCAAGCGCTATATTGTTACGGTGCGCAGCCCGATCCATATATATATATAAATATACATTTGTTGCGGCGTGCAGCCCAATCCATATAAATATATTGCTGCGGCGTGCCACCCGATCCGTAACATATAAAACATCCTCACTATTGGGTTCTCAACCCCTCTCAGTCAATATAAACACAGCCTCTCGAGCATACTAATATAAGACAGGGATCTCAGCCCACATATTACTTTCATTTAGGATTAGCATTTCAACATCCAGTTCATATAATGTTAAATAGTTAGAAACATGACTGAGGGTATGATTTTTAACAAGTAAAGTGAGGATAATCAGTAAAAATGCCCCTAAGGGTTCTACAGGTCGCCACAAGGCCCCAAACATGGCAACTAGCCCAGATCATAATGATAATAATTAAATCTCAGCCAAAATATGGTAAAAATCACTAATCGGGATGGATCAAGTCACAGTCCCTACTATTAAGGACCCCACGCTCATCATACAATGTGTGTCTCGCCTCAACATAGCACTACGTTGTGCAAATCCGGGGTTTCACACCCTCTGGACATCATTTATAATTATTACTCACCTCAAGACGGCCAAACTCTAGCTCGCTATGCCCTTGACTCTCAAATCGACCTCCTCACGCATCGAATCTGATCAAAACCACAACGAATACATCACAATATGCTAAGGAAACAATACCTAATCGAAAATAATCAAAAAATATCAAAAATCTCGAAATTAGCAAAACATGAGCCCCGGACCCACTTCTTAAAATTCAGAAATTTTTATATCATTAGACTCCTTATCTCCCCACGAGTTTATACATATCAAAAACACAAGAATCGGAGTTCAATTGGCCCTTCAAATCCTCAATTTTTGCTCTCTTAAGTTCAAACCCTAAACCACCATTTTTGTCCATTAATTCTTTAATTTTCCAGTCCTAATTCATAAAATAGCACCATAGAATCGTGTTTTGGGTCCAAAAATCCTTACCTTATCGAAACTCCTTGAAATCCCTCTTTAAATTCGCCCACAATCCTCCAAGTCCGAAGTTAGAAATGATAAACCCTTCAAAATTCGCGAAGAAGAACTTAAATACCTTCTGCCCAGGCAAAACCGCATCTGCGGTCCAAAATCCTATTCTGTGGTCACACCCTCCGCATCTGCAGAAATTCACTTAAGGCCCCAATCACGCATCTACGGTCAACTTGTCACATCTGCAACTCCGCAGATGCGGCTCCGTATCCGCATCTGTGGTCCCTACCTGTCTTGCCTTTCCCGCTTCTGCGACCATCCGCACCGCATCTGCGATACCGCAGATGCGGCTCCTTGTCCACTTCTACGAAAACAACTGCCTAGACTAAACTCGCACCTGTGGCCTTCCCTTTGCACCTGTGGTCCCCTTTCTGTAGGTGCGGAAATACCAGCAACAGCAGAATTTGTTGCAATGAAACAAGTCCAAATTCTTCCCGTTAGCTATCCGAAATCACCCCGAGGCCCTCAGAACCTCTACCAAAAGTATCAACACCATCTAAAAACTCATTCAAACTTATTTCAATCATCAAAACACCTCAAACAACACCAAAATTATCAAATTACATCGGATTCAAGTCTAAGTTCTTCTAAAACTTCCAAAACACGCATTTGATCAAAAACACCTCCAAATGACCTAAAATTTTACACACACATCCCAAATCACATAACGAAGCTACAATAACGTTTGGAATCCCATTCCGACCCTCGGATCAAAATCTCACCTATTAAGTGGAATTCGCCAAAATACTAACTTCGCTAATTCAAGCCTAATTCTATACCGGACCTCTAAAATCACTTTCGATCACGCTTCTAAGTCACAAATCATCCTCCAAAGCTAACCGAATCATCGAAATTCATATCCGAGCCCTGTAACTCATAAGTCCACATCCGGTTGGCTTTTCCAACTCAAGCCTTCTTAAAAGAGACTAAGTGTCTCATTTCCTACTATAATCACTCTAAACCAACTCGATCATACAAGACACTAATAATGAATCATAAAGAAGCAGAAAAATTGGGCAAACAGAGTGGTAACTCATGAGACGATGGGTCGGATCGTCACACGTGGAAGGGGGACCATTTTGAGTGAACTCGGGTGAGTTATGGCGAGTTGAGGGCTAAGGTTCAATGAAGGAGATGGTGAACAGTGGCCGCTCCTCTGATCTCTCTAAAGTTAGGGGATTTGGGGGAAAATGGGCAGGTCATTTTGGTGGGTCAGCCCGGTTCGGGTTGGGGCGGACCGGTGGGAGAAAGGGGCTTTTTGGGCTGTAGGCGGGTAAGAGGGTGTTTGGGATTGTTTAATTAATTTTAAAAAGGAAAAACTACTGAGCTGCATTGGGTGTATGAGAGCTGGTCCCAATTCCGAAAAAATGAAGATTCTTCTTCAATTTCCCTTCTTTAATTCAAAAATCCTTTTCATTTTGTTTCTTCTCTTTTTTTCTTTTTTTCTTTTAATTTAAAATCCCAATAATTAAAAATCCTATATTACCTAGAATATGAAAAATTAAACTATTTAATTAGTCCCAAAATTATAAAAGCTACTTAATACTAAATTAAAAGAGAAAAATCAATAAAAAGGAAAAAAATATAGAAATTGGCCATTTTTTGTATTTTTATTTTTAATAAAGTAATTAATTAATTAATTCTAAAAATATAAAAATAAATTCTAAATATAATACATGATATTTTGGTATTTTTTTCATGATTTAAATAAAATTTAAACATGCAAAAAAAATAAATAATTAAATAAAAATCCTACAAAAATCCCTAAAATAACAAATAATTAAAAGAAGAAACCTACTTATTGGAATTCTGTAGGAGTAACTCATGTAGGGCAAAAATTACGTGCTCACAGATAAGACATAAACATCACGTTGGAGATAGTCATTCACATATAAATCATTACCATAATGGATAGAGAAAATATCATTGACTATGTTAATGCGAAGCCCACGCTTGTCCAACATAGAAGCTAAAATTATGTTCAAAACAAATTTAGGAATATAATAACAATCATCCAGCATAAGTACCTTGCCCGAAGGCATTATTAATGAAATTGATCCTATAGCTATGGCTGCAAATTTGGCACCATTTCTAAATTGTAGATTAACTTCTCATTTCTTTAGTCACTTACTTATTTTGAACTCTTGCAATATATTGTAGATGCTATAACTACTGCCAGCATTTAATACCCACAGTGAAGAATTAGTAGTAGCTAAAGAAACCTTGAAAATATTTTTCATTTATGTCTCATCTTGTTTCTTGTCCTTTAGAGTTGCAAGATACTCCTTGCAGTTTCTCTTCCAATGCCCTTTCTTCTTACAGTAAAAACATTCAGCATCATATACTGAATGCAGGATCAAACCTTCAAAAACCTCTTTACCAAGCTTGTACCTCAACTTCTCATGTTCTTTGGTAAGAAAAATCACATGATTGACATGGGGTCCAACTAGAGAGTTTTCAATGTCCAATTTTGTATTAACCATCTTCTTAAGATATTCAATGATTGCAGTTGGATCCATATTCTGATGTTTCCTCTGGAGTTCAGAACTCATAGAAGCGAGAATGATGCGATTAATAGCAAGGCATTCTTCCAAGTTGTTGATAAACCTTGATTCCTTGAACATCAATCTCGGGTGGGATTATCTTTGCAGGTTTATCGATCACATCAATGAGCTTTTCATGCACGAGAACAGTTCTCAAATTTCTATACCAGTCATTAAAGCTTTTCATCCCCATACAATTTTCTCAAATAGTTCCATAGTAGTCAGGTCGATCATGTTGGCATAGTTAAGTTCAATCATCATGATAGCAAAGAACTTATTAAATGTTATACCTCTGGGTAGTCCAGGCGTCTAGTGTAAAATTGAATAATTCTTTCAATCCATACGTCTAATGCAAATAAATAATTTTAACATATTCTCAAACTATAAGTCTCCTGGTAGTCGGGCCGCTCCTTAAAAATAAGAGACAAGTAAAATTATTTACTTTGATTGATAGCTCTATAGTAAAATATCTTATATTTTATTATTCAAGAACTCAAATTTTAGTAAGAGTGAATTGTTACTAAAACAGTTTTTAATAACATGAAGATCAAATCTTTTTTTTTTTGGTAATTAAACTTTCTATTTACCAGAGAAAAATATTTACAAGTAATACAAAACCCATATATTCCATCCTACGCTTCTATAGTCCCCTCCCTCCTTTATCATAAGAGTATTTTATCTATTACAAGGGTACCAATTCAGGCTATTCAACCAAGTTCCTAAGTATCTGTTGTTTCTACAGTGGATTTCTTGCACAATCTGTTTGCATAGTGCTTCCCATCCCCTTTCTCTTGCTTGAAAAACCCCTGCATTTCGTTCTTGCCATACATAATACACTGCTGCAACTAAGGTCATCTTGAACAGTTCTGTTTTTGGATTCCTTCGCTTGGTAAAGTCTGTTGCCCATATCAGCTCTCGATCCCATCCATGTGTTCTCCTGTTAATTCTTTGCCAACTTAACAATCTGCTCCATAATGCTCTTGAGTATTCACACCAAAAAACAAGTGTTGAATACTTTCTCTTCCTGTTTTGCATAGCACACATTCTTCCTCTACTTGTATACCCCATTTCTGTAGTCTATCCCAAAATGGATTTATAGCATGTGAATTTAGTTTAAGTTGTCTACATGCTTAGTCCTAAATTAATTTACATCACATGTAAAATTTAAAATTATGTAATTAACAAGCACGTGACATAAAAACGAAATTCAACATCTGCTAACATGTTTATCTTATATATCACATAAAAAAATTCATGCCAGAAAACTATAATTAATTAACATCTCATGAACTAATAATAATTAAAATAACAGTAGAATAACCTATTATAGATTATAGTCGTATCTAATACAAAAATTACAAATTCAAGTTACGAACTATCTCAATAGTTTAACTTATATGTATATATATTTTATTCATAATAAAGTTATATCAATCTATATGCTTTCAAACAATTTGACTATTGCACAAGACACATGTATTCTGGTTTGAACTCTTTAAATATAATCTTAAAATATTGCGTAAATAAATTTTAGACACAATAAACCACGGCTCTGATACCACTGAAGGATTGCATATAGATGTTCGTAACACGCAGCAGAAGATAATTTTTATGTTTAAAATTTATTTGCATGTCAAAGAATGGATCTAATACGTACCTCGTCAAGAAAGTCTCATTTCAAAATTTTTGCGATAGTGCGAAGACTCTATGCATATCCACACTGAGATCGATCATTGCTATCAACTCTTTCATCAATGAAACCCGCGAACAAATTGAACGAAAAACTTGTGCTGAAATTTTTCTCATAAAAATGTCAACTCAAATTAGAAGAACAAGAAATGCTTTTCTTGTAATCGTATTTTCTCTCTTAGCTTTGTGTTGCACTCTCACTTTTACAAAGTGTTTTTCTTCTCAAGAATAATAATACGGCAAATTTTATCCATCACCCCTTATATAACATCACCTACAAATCTTTTTCTTATTTGGTTGAGGTAATGATTTATTTAGGATAAAAAAAATCCAAAAATAAACTTCATGGAATTTTATAGAAAAATTGGAAAATCACGTCTCAGTGGAAACGTGACCGCCAAATCCTTCACGTGATTCCTCCGACTCAAAGTTGGATTCTCTTATTTATAAACATTTCATATTAATATAATATTTCCCTATTGAAAATATTAATCCCATTCCAAGTGGGATGAAAATGCCGACAAGGCCCTTTGTGGACTTTACACGTTAGTTATCCAATTCAAATTTGGATTCTAACTTATAAACCTTTTATATGAATATTATATATATACTTTTTATATAAATAAATATTAATTAGACATATCACATATATATATATATATATAAAATTTAATTTTTTGTTCCAAATAGAAAACTTCAATTTGTTCATACTATTAATTATATCCTCTGTACTAGCAAAGAATATAATAATATTTTATTTGGACTAATAACTAAATTTGTTTGACTAATTAAATTTTTTAATTTAATTACCAACCAATAAAGTAATTAATCATTTAGCAAAGATCAGAACACTCGTTAGTGTGCGACCCCATATGTTCAATAATAAACCCTTAGTAAATTAATCACATCAATATACTAATCAAGAGTGGCGTCTAGCAACACTCCTTAACGACCGGATACAATGAACTATACAATTTACTCTTAAGAATCAGTAGAAGAATAATGTAGTATTTTCTTCTGTCCTTATAGCTCTGAGTTACCTTAGGATATGGTTCAACTGTCAAATCCTAATTGGCGACCAATTATATGTTCATGTCAAATATAATCGATCATTTAATGACCTAAGAAACTCTTGTCTTCTTTCATCCAATCGCCTGGCCAAGGTCTTAGTCGTTTATAATTCATGATAACGTGGAACTTAAACTCATTACCAAGAGTTGACAGATTTCATCTTGATCAATCACTAACTCTACAAACATTAATCATACCCAATATCCTTTCAACTATCGCCCTAGAGCCATAGGTGTCTGGTATCAAAGCACGATAAATAACTTGTCAGTTACTATGACGATCTCAGGTCAAAGGAAACTCTTACATCACATTCTTCAAGAGAATATCCTATTGACAATTTATGGCAATTGTAACCATTAGGAATTATCCAATGACTCGGTTCAATGATCATATCTCTATATGCATCATCTATCTATGTGATTTAGTTAATGAGATCAACTAATCTTTATCCAATAAAGACTATCACATAAATATTGATCTAACCGAATTATTAATGTCTAATTTAATAATCCTTTGATCAAGTACAAATTTTGGATTAAACTATAAGAAACTTCACTCTCATTATCATGATCTCCATCACAATGTCCAGTCTCAAAATTTAATAAAGGACCTTATCAAGTTAATCTAGCAATTAATAATAACTATGATGAAAGAATATTAGATGCCATATATTTTTATATCAAATAATATTCACAAAAATATGTTCAGATTAGATCTAAAGCATATCTACTGTATCCCTAATACCATTAAAAGTCAAAGTGCACCTCCTATCCAAAATCATGCATATAGTATAAAAGAAGTAATACCTTTACATCTTTTCTTCTGCTTTTAAAGAACAGGGGTTGTCGAAGGGTAAGGCTGACAAAGCCATTACCTAACACCCCAAATACTAAAGGCCCCCAAAATATTACATTTTATTATATATAACATATAATTTTTATAATTATTATTAGATAGATATTTTAAAGTTTAATTTTTTTTGGTTTGCTTGAAGTTTTATACATGAGTGAACCAATAACAATAATTTTGTTCTCTCATTAGTTAGTATATTTACCTTTTTTCTTCAGTTCTAACTTTACATCCTTTATGTACATTCATTTCGTTTTTATGTTTTCTGACGCTTCACTTTCTAATTTTGACTCAATTTTTTTAAAATTAGCTTTTTTCTTTTGTCATATTTGTTTGATTCATAAATCAAAAGACAAATTCTTTCTTGTCTTATTAATGTTCTGTATCAATTTATGTGTGATTTTCAACTCTGACACCAAAGTTAAAAAAGAAAGAAGGACTTTTAAAACTTATGATTTAGTACAAATCTCATATATGTGTGGGGCTATAAATTATTTTATTAAGGATAAAGTTAAGTAGCTTCTAAATAATAAAGTATTACGTTCTTTCTGGGACGAACTAAAAAAATACAGTACATAATTGGGACAGAGGAAGTATGAAATTTATCAAATAAGTTTAGATTCTTCTTTATATTATTTGGCATTACACCGCTAACTCCGTCTAGTCGTCTCTACTAAAGAATTAAATAACACACTAACTAGCAAAACTTCATTAAAAAGAGAATACTTGATTGTCACACACTCAACATCTCTCACTGACTTTTTCTTTTAATTCTTTGAGACAGGATATTGATTTCAGTGCAATGGCTTGAGATAGACAGTTCCTTCAACTACAAAAATAGAATACCATAAAAGTTACAAAACAACAAATGCAAATACAGTATTCTTTTATCTATTTTTAACAAACAAACAATCTATTGTTCCACTATGAGCGACTCCCTCGCAGACTTCAACTTAGAGCAAGGAGATGATAAAAACACGTTATTGAAAAAATTAACCTTGAACCTATCTCAACCACGGAAGTTAGCTCCTAAAGCGCATATTATCCAAAATCATATAAGAAAATCAAGAATCTCAAATCTAGCCAACATGGGAACACTTGACCCTCCTTGCACACTAAGCGTGCAAAATGAAGCACGGATAACATAATATGGAGGCCCAATATTGAAAAAAAAATTAATATGGACGTGGCTCTGATATCATATTTAAACTTCAGTGATGAGAGAATTGATATATCTTCATTAACATAATGAGTGTTTATACAACAACAGATCAACTAATAAGCTAATAAGGAAGGAAGATTGATTTTCTCCTAATTCGAATAGAAACTATATCAAAGATATAGATATTAAGATTTAAAAGATCAGTCAAGAAATATCCTAATATCAATAAAAGAAATCATTATTACATGAGGCCACTAAAAGTCGAACAGATAATTAGGAATGGGCATAAAATATACTATTGTCACTTGTTTACCCTAAAATTCGAGTAACAATTAAACTTGTATTGTGATTTTAAGGATATGCGATTTCATTCAATGACAGTTGATAAACAAGGAATTAAATAGATAAGTTAAAGAATAAAGCAGATCAAACCAGCGTGTAAGCTAAATCTCGACCTCGACATGTAACAGTCCCGAGGTATGAAGATGGGAATAACAAATAATAAAACAACTTTGATGAACAGTACGTGAAACAGCAAGAGATGAATGTGCGTATATTTTCTTATCAGTAAGTAATGATCCATGTATTACAAATGGATGGGATCCCCCTTTATATAATAAGGGGAGTCTTAAATAAGGTACACTTATAATTATAGTAGAAAATCACATTTGATAACTGTTTAACCATTGAAGACCAATCCATTTCGAAATTTATGCCAGAAATTTCGCTCTTTCCTTTACTAACTCATACCGGCATCATCTCGAAGCATGCCTTCTTCTGACCTCGGTAAGTGTTATCGACCTTGACCTGGAAAGGAAACTTCGGCCCCGAGCTCGACGTCGTGGTATCACTTTTCCAATCGAACAATGAAATCGGGTAGCCTCGATTTTCACCGTATATAGATAGTCCCCTCGTTTCTTAGAATCAAATGATAAGAAACAACTTGCCTCAAATTTTCGGAGACCCCGATAATGATGTCACTCCCATGAAGTAAGCGCTCGAGGTGATCAAAACATCTCGTCGGTTCGGTTCCCTAAATTATTAAATGCTTGCTAGTGACGGTCGACCACTAGCGCCACCGAAACGCTGCCGTGAACCTATAAATACAAGTTTCCCGTTTGAACCAAAACTTTACTTTCATTTTCACCACTTTCTCTAAATCTCTTCCTCTCTCCATCCCTTCTCTTCCACCGCCTGTTGATTCGATCTTTTAGGACCAAAAATACCAAACTCCACCTCTTTCTCATCTGAATCAATGGCAAAAACCTCCAAACAGTTCCTCAAAAAGAGAAATCATCTTCTTCTTCTTCTTCTTCTCGACCGGCCGGTGATAAAATGTCGGTGGAACCGCTCCTTCACGAGATTGTTCCCAGCACTTGTGTCCTAAAAAATGACTTCAAAGTCGAGAACCCTCTGCCGGCCTCTCCCTATGTAAACACGTATCGAGGTATATTTGCTTGATAGCGGCAAAATAGATCGAAGTCGTGAAGGAAGACCGCAATTGGGGGCCCGAGGTCGTGGTACAACC